>JANAVB010038620.1:6851597-7140261 GCA_029216955.1 Iris pallida | reverse complement strand
AAGGTAAAGTTATGCATAGGAAAAGAGCGTACCTATGATTTAAAAGTACATAATATATATATATATATATAAGGAAAAATACTTATTTATAAAGTATATATATATATATACAAATATATAGATATATATAATATATATAATATATATATATATATATATAGATATATATATATATATATATATATATTTATATATATAAGAACACACTTAATAATATAGTGTATATATATAATATAATATACATAGGAAAATGTATATATAAACATATATATATAATAATTCAACTATAAATATAGACATATATATTAAATACTGTTAAAATACAGTATATATATTATATATATTATATATATATATATATATATCTATAGATATAATATATAATATATAATATATCAAAATAAAAGAAAAGAAAAGAAAAAGAAAAGAAAAGAAAGGAACCACGAAAGGGGGCTCGAACCCTGTCCTTAGGAAAGTGGGGTGTTGTAAACGGGTCGGGCTGGCCAGGGGGTCAGCCCGAGCTCAGTGATAGGGTTAGAGTTTAGGTTAATTTTATTAGGTTTAGGTTAGATTAACAATAAAAAAAATATAAATATCGGCCCTGTGTCCTGACAGTTAGGGACACAGGAGTCAAACGTGTCCAGGGTCGATTCGACACGCACGACACGAATCTCACGTGTCCAGTTCTATCAAAGTATTCGCCAGGACACGGCGAACACTTCCGACCCAACACGAGACACGCACGACACAGGGGAACACTGACACTCATGTGTCCGACGAGTTGAAGGGTGATTCGAAGGTCGGGGACGGCGGAGGAGACGTCGGCGTCACGGCGCTTGGGTGGCGCTGGGGCTGGCTCGGCAGGGCGCGTCGAATGGTGGTGGTGGCTGGCGGTGAAGGTCGACGGTGGGGCTGGGCGGAGCTCGTCGGAGTAGGGTTAATGGTTGGGGTTCGTCGGGGAAGAGCGGGGCAGCGGTTAGTCGTGGAGGAGATTTAGGGTTAGGGTTTAGTTCAAAGGGAGAGGGGGAGTTTATATAGGGTCTTTTAGGGCGGTGGGGGCAGCCGGATTCGGCGGTGGCAGCGTCGTGAGTCGGTCGGGGCAGCGTGTTAGTCCAACGGGGGTGGGTGAGACTGAGGAGAGAGAGAGAGTTTGGTCGGGGGAGGGGTAGTTTACACTTAGGCCCTTATTTTTAGGATAATTACAAATAGTCCTCCCAGTATGTAAATGCAATAAATAAATTGCATTCCACATATCAAAACAATTCAATAATTACATATGACATTAAAACATTTAAATAAATTGCAAAACGATATTAAAATAATTTAGAAAAATTGCAAACCAATATTTTGTATAAAAACTCATTTAAAATTATTTAAAAATTCTAGCAAAAATTCCTACCATTAATTAAGGCTATAAATGACATAAAAAAATTAATTAACACTGATTAAATGGATTTGAAAATCAGGGGGTTTACACTGGGCCTGCCGAGTTCGGCCCGAACTCGGTCCCAGGCCGAGTTCTGCCGAACTCGGTCTGGCTGCTCCAGGATTTGGCGAGTAGGTGCTGGATGTCCGACACAGAGTTCTGGCCGAACTCTGTGTCGTCGGGGCTGATGCGAAAATTTGGGTGATTTTTCACCACTGGATCTAATCCAACGGTCCAGGTTTGTTGCGGGATTAGGGAGTTAAGTTGGGATTTCCAAACCCTAATTCAGTGGGCAACTATATCGCAACGTAACACAAAAAAGAGAGAGGAAGGAGGCAAGAGTGTCATTACAACTTCGAAAGAGAAGACGGAGGATTGAAGGTCGTTTTCGAAGGAGATCGTGTTTCGGGTAATCTCTACTCGTCGTTCTCGCTCTTCGTAGCCTTGTAATCATTGTTCTTACTTCTGAGTGTTGTGGGGATCCGATTTGGATCGGGAGGAGTTTGTAGAGGGTGTAATTCTTCTATTCCATTAGTGGAGGCTTCTCAGGGTTGGACTCCGATCGTCCCGTGGTTTTTCCCGCAAGGGTTTTCCACGTCAAAAATTCTCTGTGTCTGCGTGGATTGTTTTGTGTGGTTGTTTTTGGGTTCGTGCGTTGTATTGCTCGGTCCTCTCGCAGGTACTCTCCGGTTTGGGGAAAAGTTTCTGCGTTTCTTTCCCAACAAGCTTATGTGAATTTTGATTCATATTTTAGTTCTGTAATAAGACTATTATGTTTCCGAAACTTGAGTTTTGTTACAGTGTCGTGTGTGAGGACTCGTAACATTCAAGCGGTTGTTGGACGGACACCAAACATCGACTAATTCTGGTATTTAGACTCTCTCTATTCTTTAAATACTTTCATGCTTGTGAACGGCAAATTCACGATTAGAACAACTCAACATCATGAATATTTTGACTTTGATCATTTCGGAAAAGCATTCTACAGTGACCTACTACGAGATATGCTACCAGTAAATCAGTTTAGTTTCTGGTTTTTTTTTTTTTTTTTTTCACTTTTAGATTATTTTTGCATATTTAGCAAATAATGGATCAAATGCTAGTGGTAGAAGCATGAACACAATGATATTTTAAAAGTTTTCAATACTTATTATCCCCAATATATAAATCATAATCATAGAACTCGTTTGGTTCGCGGAACCATCGGATTGAAAAAGAAAGTGATTACTTTCCTATGTTTGGGTGCCAAAAGAATTGAGGATGAAAAGAAAGTGATTTCCAGTGGAAGAGAAATTAGAAGAAAAAGTGATTCCATCGATCCAAATAAGGAATCATTTTTCTACATTGAAGTATTCATTTCTTTTTCAGATTTTTGACATTTTCAAATATTGGAGAAAAAAAAATCAATAGGAATTGTACTTTCTCAAAAGAAAGAAAATGCCAAAAAAATTGTTTCCTTCCATTCCTCGAACCAAACGAAGTCTATATAGTTTCTCATTATGATCCCAACCTTAACTTGTAAATGATGATGATCATGTAGAAGTCCAAACTAGTAATGACCTACCACATTTTGTTAATGCTAGTGCACCAATTTATGCAAAATGTCACGCCCCGATTCATAGAGTCATTTATTCACTTATTTTATCTCTTGGAATCGATCGTCCTCGCTTGGGCGTGATGCCGTACAAGTCTGGTATTGCACTTGTACAAGGCAAAGATGGTACAATAATCGATAATCTTCAAATAGGGACACATCGCAGCGGCAGAAGCAGAAAAATTGAAGTTAATGAGGACAATCTCTTTTATTGAATAGAAATACATCACTTCTTTATAGCAGCGGAGACAAAAGAATCACTTGAAGTCACACAGAGATATACAGAACTATATTCTCTTTATTGATAACTGAAGAAGAGTACAAGACTTGTATTGGAGTACAATGATTACATCACATCTCACTTTACATTGGAAACCAACTGAACAATGCTATACAGCTCACATTTGATATTTGGATACAATGGATTACAACTCGATACACTGACTTGGCTTACAATCTCACTGGTACAACTGATTACAATGTTCCATACATTATGCCCTTTATAAATAGAAGACATCATCTTGTACAAGGAGAGCTTCTGTATGCCCAACAAATCTTCGATGCCGCGGAACCAATCCAGCTAATCTTCGTGTGTAGAACATTCCAAGCACGAGCACCTGCCCACAAAACGTGGGTCAGTACATCATCTATGTACTGGCGAGCAGAATCCAACTCACTCGCATAAACCAACATTTAAAGTGATCATTTAAGCAAGTATTTATTAGAGTGATCTTTCTACTTGGGGCCTAGCATCAGTTTACAGTTCGCGGGCAATAATCAGAGTGAAGCATGTAAACATTATTCTTAGTAACATTCATGTGGACATATCATTAGCATTCTTGGTGTTATCATGCAAAGGCATCATTGAGGCATACTAAGTATTATCATGAAAAGGCATCATTGAGGCATCGTTAGCATTAACATCTTAATATTATGACAGTTCTCACTTCAAGCATTACTTAGCATGTATGTTATGGTTGAGCAATATTTCATAGCAAGGCATCTTTCTTAGCATACTGAACTTAACATGTTAAGTAGGATCTTATACTGAAAGGCTACACATAGCATCATTTATTTGGCACATTAAGCACGCAAGTTAAACCAACACATATATTGAGTATATCACATTAAGTGATTTCTTACCGATAGCCACTCCCTCTTACCTGCATCAAATACAGGTTAACTGTCACACTTACTCTGCCTGCACAAAACATTCATTAGCGTGCATCCTTACAACATGATCATTGGTGTTAGTGCACCATTTTCAGACGTTGCCATATAGGACTTCGAAAGGTAATCGGCGCGCCATTCCACCAGGTTGCGAGCCCGAATGGAATGTCCCGATACCACGTACCCTTAAAGTACGTTTACACTTCCCCCATGGTCGGACCGGTCCCCCTAACGTCCCGGGGTACCGTCCGAGGAAGCAGTCACCCCCTTGTATACAAGTTGTCGCTGACCATGCGAATGCGTGTCCGACTCGATCGTGATCATAAAGCAAATGGTGAAATATTGAAATAACTAAAGGCAACAGTGCATCATTCAACTCATCCATGTCGTTTTCAACGACTCATCATTTTCAATATTGTCATCATTCCACTTAGTGATCTCGACGATCCTAAGCCTCATCATTTCTCATTCATTATTTCATTGCAACATTTCTCATATCATTCCCTTCTGAAAGGAACCATAATAATTCATTCATCTCGATAGGACCTGCAGCATTTCATTCATTTCATAGGAACAATATTCTTTCTTTCATTGCTTATAAGGAAACAGGCAACATTAATAGTTATACAGAATATATATGATCGATGTGTTTCTTTCAATTCTTTGCGTTAATAGAATAGCCAGTTCATTACTCATGTAGCATTCTCGTAGCATCTCATTACTCAAGTGTTCATTCATTTCATCAGATTAAGCATAAGGGACATTATCAATTCAATCTCAGGCATCATGTTACATTAGCAGTTCTAGTGTAATTCGTTCAGCAGTTCCAAAGTTCATGTGTTATTCATTCAATAATTTCCAGCATATGTATCTCTATCGATTAGGCAACTAAAGCATCGCATCACAATTATTCAACATTCAAGGTAAGAGACATTAGGGACATATTCAAAGCATTACGATATTCCATTTCTTAAGCATGCAAGAATAAGGAGGAAGGAGGACAGTTCCACTTGCCTTATATAATGGTCTTCCTGCTCCAATCCCGCTAAGCGTAGCTCCACCAGCGAGCCACGTTCCAATACCCATTCCGTCTAGCCAGCTAAGAGACTGCATTAGTCTCAATTCCCCTGATCTTCCACATAAGTCATGGTCCAACATTCTGATCCCATCCAACAAGCCAACCAAATGCCTTGTGCGGAGCGGGGCATTACATAATATACCACTCAGAAAAAGTTTCGTCCTCGAAACTTAAGGAAATAACTCATCTACTAGATTCACTTAATCACAATGGCTTACTCATTCAGCTTCACTTCAATATTCATTTCAGCCTACTCGGTCATTTCAAAATAGTTATTCAACCGTATCATTTTAATCCATCAACGATTCATTCCATCTTTCTCTTTCAAATACTTGCCAATTCTCATTGATTCACCAACATTTTTCTTGCACTCTATCTTGGTCGCAACACATCGCTTCATTTGGATCCATACACATATTTTAGGCGTCCCCAAAACATATGCATTTCAGCCAAAGTCCACGCTCGTGCGATAAATTCTTCCCACAATGTTATCTCAGTCGCAACCAATCACTTCGGCTGGATCCATACACATATTTTAGGCGTCCCCAAAACATATGTACTTCAGCCAACTTCCATGTTAGTACGATTCGATCAGCCACAATATAACTCTTCTTTTCTAAATCCGACTTAGCATCCTTTCAATTGACTTTATTACTTCATTTTCTTGTCACAATCACTATCTTCTAGGCTACAATACTTAATATCAGGGACAACTTGGTTAAGCTCTCTATCCGAGCATAATATTTCTAGCATTCAATCAAGGGTCAAATCTTAGAGCCAATCACATTCAAGAGTTCACAACATGCAATCATATTCCTTTTCGAATCCAACAATATTTCTCACCGAGGCAATTCAACTTTTCTAAATGATACAATCCGACATCAACCAACTATCGATACCGATCCAACATTCCCGTCATGAGCAGTCAATTTCATCCCATATAATAATTCACTTTCTGATGCATACAACTCAAGTCTCATCCCATGATTCCATTTCCCGCTATAGGCCGACACATAATCCTCAAGGGTCAAACATCTCTAAGGTTCATATTGGAGCATACACACAATATATCATTCTTAGGTCAAATTCATCACCATCTCTCGTTTAAATGCCACAAGGTCATTCTATGGTTCGCCAACGGCCATCTATTAATTGGTCCAGTCTCAATGGTTAGCTATACCGACAGCTATACCTAATCATTTAGGTGATTTCCCTAGAGTGGACGACTACTAGGGTTATACTAGTTTCTTATTCTTAGGGCCAACAAGCAACCAACAGTTCTAAGGCACACTACCCAAACATATGGATTTCAACTCAGGCCGAATAATGAATCTCCAATTGGGCTAAGCCAGCAATTGGTAACTCATCAACTGGTCGCTAGGGTCAAGTCTATTATCCCGGGTCTTCCTCAAGAAAATAATTCCCACAGAGGCTCATTCTAGACTTACCCAATGATCGACTAAGATCGCTCTATTAACATTACGGTCAATTCCCAATTCGACATACGATTCTCCTCGTTCTAACAATCCA
This sequence comes from Iris pallida, assembly GCA_029216955.1. NCBI lineage: Eukaryota > Viridiplantae > Streptophyta > Magnoliopsida > Asparagales > Iridaceae > Iris > Iris pallida. The sequence continues at coordinate 7,133,463 of JANAVB010038620.1, read as the reverse complement.
TCAAGTAAATTCCCAATGATCCAATTTCTATTCCAATATCCTTTATATCCACACAAACCCATAAGCCAAGGCCAACTATTCAAGGGTCATTGGTTCCGATAGTCGTAACATAACTATGGAATCACTATTCGGTCCATATGACAGAGTCATACTACTAAGTTATAAGCCAACAATCTATATTCCAACCAACAATCACCTATACCGACATTATCCAACACGTTTGAAATTTCTCAATCCCATTCGTTTCTCAATCATCAAACCATCTTACGAGCATTCTTAAATCTCATGCAGCAATGATCAAATAATTCATCTATTTTGTCCGACAATTTATGTATCACTTAACCATCCTCTAGGCAACACAATATTCAGGCTTTCTACTTGTTACTTTTCCAATCCCATTAGATTCTTCAACATACATGCACATAGGCAACGACTATCCTTTGGTAATCAAGATGGATTAACATCTATTACACCTTAGGGTCAAAGCATAGATCTCCAATATTCCTTTGATTTACCGATGATATTTCCAAAACTTTTAGCTACGCAACCAACTTTGTATTAGCCACATTTGATTTACCTCCAACCAATCGAAGTCAACATTCAGATGTTCTAAGCCACAACATTCTCTAGCCAAATCCATTTATCCATAACATACTAACGGTCTCACTAGTCTGAGTCATCACTCGACTAAACAATTTCTAACCAAGTCACCAGTTATAATTTCCGACAATCTCGCTACCCCACATTATCACTGTGAAGGGACACTCGAGTCATCTAGCAACAATACATGACTCCCAGCTAAGTCTCGGTACTACTCAGTACCTATAGATAGTCTCATTGCTATCATATGGAAAGGGTCAACAACATCTCGTTCTGAGGTGGTAGAGGCAATATACCACTCAGAAACGAAGCCATCCTTAAACAATACCAACTCAAATCTATTCCGGACATACATGATCTATAATGATCACAACACTTAGCCAACATTCTTACGGTCTCAAAGCAGTAGTCAACACACATGAGTCAATTCAATAGTTCTGTTTAACTCATTCATCAATTATTTCATTCCCAATTCTTTCCCAACATCACATGCAATTCTCAACTTGTTGCAGCATACATAGTCATTTCCTTTATTCCCACATTCCAAACAGTATTCACAATATAGCATACTATGGCATCGAGTCATAGTTGGGTCATTTGTGTCCAAACCAACAATAATCATTCATTCAGGGGCATCTCAATGTATATAGACTTATTGTATGGAACATCCAGTGAGCAGCCAAGAGGGTCAATGATCATTCAGACATGAACAACATTAGGATGATTACAGAACAACAACAGCATAATCGCGGAAGCAATCTTTGAATTAATCACGGAAGCAACGCTGAGTGATCGCGGAAGCAACTTTGGTTAATCGTCGATGCAACTTTGATTTGAAATGAATCAAAGAAGAGACCAAGGACGTAAAGCCGTGCTCTGATACCAATTTGTCACGCCCCGATTCATAGAGTCATTTATTCACTTATTTTATCTCTTGGAATCGATCGTCCTCGCTTGGGCGTGATGCCGTACAAGTCTGGTATTGCACTTGTACAAGGCAAAGATGGTACAATAATCGATAATCTTCAAATAGGGACACATCGCAGCGACAGAAGCAAATAAATTGAAGTTAATGAGGACAATCTCTTTTATTGAATAGAAATACATCACTTCTTTATAGCAGCGGAGACAAAAGAATCACTTGAAGTCACACAGAGATATACAGAACTATATTCTCTTTATTGATAACTGAAGAAGAGTACAAGACTTGTATTGGAGTACAATGATTACATCACATCTCACTTTACATTGGAAACCAACTGAACAATGCTATACAGCTCACATTTGATATTTGGATACAATGGATTACAACTCGATACACTGACTTGGCTTACAATCTCACTGGTACAACTGATTACAATGTTCCATACATTATGCCCTTTATAAACAGAAGACATCATCTTGTACAAGGAGAGCTTCTGTATGCCCAACAAATCTTCGATGCCGCGGAACCAATCCAGCTAATCTTCGTGTGTAGAACATTCCAAGCACGAGCACCTGCCCACAAAACGTGGGTCAGTACATCATCTATGTACTGGCGAGCAGAATCCAACTCACTCGCATAAACCAACATTTAAAGTGATCATTTAAGCAAGCATTTATTAGAGTGATCTTTCTACTTGGGGCCTAGCATCAGTTTACAGTTCGTGGGCAATAATCAGAGTGAAGCATGTAAACATTATTCTTAGTAACATTCATGTGGACATATCATTAGCATTCTTGGTGTTATCATGCAAAGGCATCATTGAGGCATACTAAGTATTATCATGAAAAGGCATCATTGAGGCATCGTTAGCATTAACATCTTAATATTATGACAGTTCTCACTTCAAGCATTACTTAGCATGTATGTTATGGTTGAGCAATATTTCATAGCAAGGCATCTTTCTTAGCATACTGAACTTAACATGTTAAGTAGGATCTCATACTGAAAGGCTACACATAGCATCATTTATTTGGCACATTAAGCACGCAAGTTAAACCAACACATATATTGAGTATATCACATTTAAGTGATTTCTTACCGATAGCCACTCCCTCTTACCTGCATCAAATACAGGTTAACTGTCACACTTACTCTGCCTGCACAAAACATTCATTAGCGTGCATCCTTACAACATGATCATTGGTGTTAGTGCACCATTTTCAGACGTTGCCATATAGGACTTCGAAAGGTAATCGGCGCGCCATTCCACCAGGTTACGAGCCCGAATGGAATGTCCCGATACCACGTACCCTTAAAGTACGTTTACACTTCCCCCATGGTCGGACCGGTCCCCCTAACGTCCCGGGGTACCGTCCGAGGAAGCAGTCACCCCCTTGTATACAAGTTGTCGCTGACCATGCGAATGCGTGTCCGACTCGATCGTGATCATAAAGCAAATGGTGAAATATTGAAATAACTAAAGGCAACAGTGCATCATTCAACTCATCCATGTCGTTTTCAACGACTCATCATTTTCAATATTGTCATCATTCCACTTAGTGATCTCGACGATCCCAAGCCTCATCATTTCTCATTCATTATTTCATTGCAACATTTCTCATATCATTCCCTTCTGAAAGGAACCATAATAATTCATTCATCTCGATAGAACCTGCAGCATTTCATTCATTTCATAGGAACAATATTCTTTCTTTCATTGCTTATAAGGAAACAGGCAACATTAATAGTTATGCAGAATATATATGATCGATGTATTTCTTTCAATTCTTTGCGTTAATAGAATAGCCAGTTCATTACTCATGTAGCATTCTCGTAGCATCTCATTACTCAAGTGTTCATTCATTTCATCAGATTAAGCATAAGGGACATTATCAATTCAATCTCAGGCATCATGTTACATTAGCAGTTCTAGTGTAATTCGTTCAGCAGTTCCAAAGTTCATGTGTTATACATTCAATAATTTCCAGCATATGTATCTCTATCGATTAGGCAACTAAAGCATCGCATCACAATTATTCAACATTCAAGGTAAGAGACATTAGGGACATATTCAAAGCATTACGATATTCCATTTCTTAAGCATGCAAGAATAAGGAGGAAGGAGGACAGTTCCACTTGCCTTATATAATGGTCTTCCTGCTCCAATCCCGCTAAGCGTAGCTCCACCAGCGAGCCACGTTCCAATACCCATTCCGTCTAGCCAGCTAAGAGACTGCATTAGTCTCAATTCCCCTGATCTTCCACATAAGTCATGGTCCAACATTCTGATCCCATCCAACAAGCCAACCAAATGCCTTGTGCGGAGCGGGGCATTACACAAAAGACCAGAATAATTATATTGGCCGAATCTTTGGTGACGAAAATGTTTATCCTGGTAACAAATTGTCCAAAAGATTTAAGATTAAATTATAATTTAATTCCATCAACTATTCAAGTTTTTTAATTTGATACCATGAATTTTGATAGGTATCAACTTAATATCCGAAATTTTAAAAAAGACAAAAGTGTCTCCGTCCCCCTCTTCCCCCTCCCTCTTCGCCGCTCACAGCCCCCTCCCTCCCTCTCCACCGCGCGCAGCCCCCCTCCCTCTTCGCCGCTCACAGCCCCCCTCCCCCACCCCAGCTGTGCACAGCCCCGCCTCCTCCCGGCGGCTCAACCCCCCCTCCCCAACTTCCGCCGCACGCAACACCCCCCCCCCCCTCTTCCTCCGCCGTTGCTCGTGCCGCTCTCCCGTGCACAACCGTCCCCTGCGCTCGCGCCGCTCCGCGGATGTGCTCCGGCTACCAGCGTCGGAGAAAAGAGGGCTGTGGGAGAGAGAGGAGGGGTTGGAAAATGTATTTTTGTCTTTTTAAAAATTTAGGATATCAAGTTAAAAAACTGAAATAGGTGAGAGTATCAAGTTTTAATTTAGCCAAGATTTAAATATAAAGTTTGGATTGTTTTCGAACCAGTCAGGGGCAGATCCAGAAACTATAGCTGAGATGGACTACCAAAATTTTGGATGGACTGGAAGTGGATTAATCCATATAAAAAATTTTTAAAAAAATTATATGAAAAAAAGAGTAAAAAAATTTCAAGCTTAGCTTGGATCTGCCCCTGGAACCAATATACATAAAATGAAGCTAGGAAATCTTTTACAAAAGTCAAATGCAAAACTTGTCATTCTTAATTGAATTTAGAACAATAGGTAATTGACACATAAAAGAGAACTTACAAAGTTTATTATTCATAATAAAATTCCATTCATGTTTGCTCAAAATGAAAAGTTTGAAAAAACTTACAGAATGGTATTTTATAAAATATTAAGGACTGTTGTTAGAGAAATGTCAGAATTTCTAAAGAGTATACAGATAAATTAGGATGCCATTTCATTCAACTTAATGATAAAGTTTCATTAATTTTTGATATCTAGATAAATACTCAAAAGTTAGGTTATATATTTTCTACTGCTCATTATACTGATTCTGATTAAAAGTTACAAAAGAAAATAATTAGTTTGGCATGTTAGAGTCTCTTAAAAATATAACTGTAGTGTTATTTTGAAAATTGTTTGTGAAGAGGGCCCACTTGTAGGCATGGTATCTCAGCACGGAAATGTAAATGTTGCTTAAAGCCCAACGGTAAACGAAAGAGAATCATTTTCGTTAGAGCAGTACTACGTTGTCTGCAAATTTGAACTGCAGTCCTGACTCGCAGACCATGTATCGCCCCTCCTTTAGAGGGATGCGAAATTCGCGAGCATGAGCCCGATGGATGGGGGTGGGGGACGGCAATGGGAGGTGACATGTCGGCGTACGGTCACCTCTCCTGCAGACAAAATAGGATTTTCGTTTTCGTTATGATCCAAGTATGCTCAACATAGCTCGATGAGCCATTCCTTTCTTCCGTGATGAACTATTGGCATCTTTTCTTTACCTGTTCCTACATGTTACAAGAAAAAATTTCTCTGTTATGCATGCTAAATCCTGTGACCAGTTTCCTACTTAGAAGGAAAATTTGGTCTCAATTTTACATGTTATATCCTTTGATACTGCCAGCAACAATATGATTGACATCTCTGCAGCTACGACCTATATTGGATGGTAAATTATTTACTCTTAGGTCTCGTTTGGTTCGCAGAATAGAAGGAAAAGAAAATCAATTCCTTGTCATTTTCTTTCCTTTGGAAAACTTTAATTTTTATTGATTTTTATTTCCGTTGTTTGGCAATGCCAAGAAATTTGGAAAGGATAGTGAATACTTCAATATGGAAAAGTGATTCCTTGCTTGGATGTATGGAATCATTTTTCTCCATAATTTTCTTTCCATTGGAAATCACTTTCCTAACCAAACGGGGCCTTAGATGTGTGTCATATTATTAGCTTAATTATATCTGATGGTCTCTTCAGATTATTGGTACCCTTCGTCCAAAAATGTCCGGATGTCAAGAGTGACTTTTTTTTTTTTGCTAGAGACAGAAATAATTGGATAACCATAACATCAGTCAAGTTTCAAACTTTTAAACAAAACAACCAAACAGAGAAACTCAATCCAAATATGCCGAGTTACCATACGGAGGCTAGTTTCACCACCACTTTGACGGTACCAAACAGCCCCTAATTTAGAAACAATTACAAATAAACATAGTATATATTATTTTCTCATAAGTTAGATAACAATAATGCTTTAAATTTTGTGCTAGTTTTAAAAAGAGAATTCACTTTAAAGTTTAAACATAGGTAAAATTCTACATATACAATATAAATCTTGTATGAAAAAAAAAACAATATTTTACAACATTGTTAAACTAACAAAGGTTGAACTAACAAAGGTTGATTTGGCATATTTGAATAAAAAGACTTTTAAAACATTTTATGCTATTACAATTGTATTATCTGGTGTACAATATCCAACTTTCAACTTCTGCTACAACATTTTTTTCATTTTGTGTGAGATATTTCCTAAACATAGAAGTGAACCGAATTTTGAACAAATTAATGGCTACAAAATACAAAAATATTAAGAGCAATGCACATACGGCTTTACAATAAAACTAAAAAGGTTGTTTGGTTTGCAAATTTGGGGACATGAAATGGCATAAATCCGAATTTGTGACAACTTTAAGAGTTTGGTTGGAAGATTTGTATACAAAATTTACTATAAAATAACACAAACAGTAAATCTTGTCTACAAATCAAAATTTTGATATCGAATTTTTTTTTGGTCCCCGAAGTTGAGTGTGAGCGCAGAAGTGATGCGGAAGCGAAAAATCATCAATCTCACTAAGTACATTAGATTTAATTTCGCACTTCCTCTAACATTTTTCAATCCCACTCACTTCAACCACCATCAAAATACCAAATATCAGAATTTTCCAAGTCTCAAAAAACATGATCTTGGTAGCAACTAATTAGTCGTAGAGGACTTTAACCATTCAAGTCTCAAAAACAATTCTACAGGCCAAGCAAACAATGCCTCTAGCTAGTGCTCCCAGAAAAAAAACATGATCTTGGAAGCAACTAATTACTTCAAGAGGACTTTAAACATTCAAGTCTCAAAAACAAATCTACAGGCCAAGCAAATAAATGCCTCTAGCTGGTGCTCCCAAAAAAAACAAGTTCTAGGCAGTTGATTAAAACATGTATGAAAAATAACTTAGTTACTACTACCATAAAAACTTACGATGATGCTACGTTGTCCGCAGGCTTGGACCGCAGTCCTGGCCCGCGGGCCACGTGTCGCCTTCCGATTGGCCCCCAGACGGGTGGGCCTGGAAGTTAGCTGAGGGGCAATCATTTGGTGACACGTGGCCCGCAGGCAAGGACCGCGGACCCCGGGCAACAAAGCATTTTCGAAAAACTTAATCAACCTCCTCCATCTTGCTGCCCTCGGCATCAGCTTCCTCCAGAGGCGGCATGTCGGCGTCAGCCTCAGCAGGCACGTCGTCCTCGTCGATGCTCAGACCCAACTTGAGCATCCTGTGGATCCTGTTGCCAAAGGTGTTGGGCTCGTCGAGGCTGAAGCCAGACGTGAGGAGGGCAGTCTCGAACAGCAGCAGCACGAGATCCTTCACCGACTTGTCGTTCTTGTCAGCATCCGCCCTCTTCCTCAGCTCCTCCATGATGGAGTTCTCGGGGTTGATCTCCATGGTCTTCTTGCTAGACATGTACCCGGCCATGCTCGAGTCCCTCAGCGCCTGAGCTTTCATGATCCTCTCCATGTTGGCGGTCCACCCATACTCGCCAGTGACCAAGCAGCAGGGAGAGTCGACCACACGGTCAGACACAATAACCTTCTCAACCTTGTCCCCGAGCACTTCCTTGATCACCTTGCAGAGCCCCTCGAACTTCTCCTTGAGCCCTTCCTTCTTTTTGTTCTCTTCCTCGCTCTCATCGAGCTTCAGTCCCTCCTTGGTGGCAGACACCAGCTTCTTTCCCTCAAACTCCTTCAGCTGACCAACAGCATACTCATCAATGGCGTCGACCATGTAAAGAACCTCGTATCCCTTCTTCTTCAGCTTCTCGATGAAAGGAGAGTTCTCGACAGCCTTCTTGCTCTCACCAGTGATGTAGTAGATGTCATTCTGGCCATCCTTCATCCTGGTCACGTAGTCCTTGAGGCTGGTCAGCTCATCGCCGCTCTTGGTCGAGTGGTACCTCAAGAGCTCAGCCAGCTTTGTCCTGTTAGTTGAGTCCTCATTGATACCAAGCTTGAGGTTCTTCGAGAAGGCTTCGTAAAACTTGTTGTAGTCCTCCTTGTTCTCAGCGATCTCAAAGAAGAGATCAATGCACTTCTTGACAAGATTTTTGCGGATAACCTTCAGGATCTTGTTTTGCTGCAGCGTCTCTCTAGAAATGTTCAGGGGCAGGTCCTCAGAATCCACAATACCCTTGATGAAGCTCAGGTACTCTGGAATCAGCTCCTCACAATTGTCCATGATGAAGACTCGGCGGACATAGAGCTTGATGTTGTTAGGCTTCTTCTTGGTGTCAAAGAGGTCGAATGGTGCCCTCTTGGGGACAAAGAGGACAGCCTTGAACTCAAGCTGGCCCTCCACTGAGAAGTGCTTGACAGCCAGGTGCTCCTCCCAGTCATTAGTGAGACTCTTGTAGAATGCAGCATACTCCTCCTTGGTAATCTCCTCGGGCTTCCTCATCCAGATCGGCTTCTGCTTGTTGACCAGAGCCCACTCGTGAGAAACCTCCTTGATTTTCTTCTTTTTCTTCTCCTTTTCTTCCTTCTCCTCGTCAACATCTTCGACCTTCCCTTCCTCGTCTTTCTTCTCTTCTTCATCCTCGTCATCAGAAATTTCCTTCTCCGTGGTCTTCTCAGTCCATAAGGAGATAGGGTAGCTAATGAACTCAGAGTGCTTCTTGACTAAATCCTTTAGCCTGCGCTCTTCAAGATATTCCAACTGCAAGTAAGGAATGAAGGGCGAGCTGCAAATGAGTTCATGAAACATAAACATAGATTGCTAAGAGGTGCAGCTTATAAATACAGACAGTTATATGATGAACTTCATGTTGGGAACGCGGTGTGACCCGAACCGGAGTTGGTCCATGATGTGCGATATTGAATTGGGTCCATATGCCTTAAAAGAGACTTATATGATGAACTTCATAGTTCATGCTAAGTCAGTCAGTCTACAGATACAGACATGAGCTATTTAAAGCTTCACTTGAACTGCAGATTTTAAATAAGGTTCACACAAAATAGTACATGAACATGGCCGATCTCGCCACACGGCAAATTGCTATTATATATTCAGGTATATAGTATCATAGGCAAATAAAGGATATGCCAAAATGTACCATGGCTTCTCTGATGACCAAACTAACAAGGCTAAGCTTTAGGATTGTGGAAATTTGAAGTTACTAACAAATAAAACCACGAGTTTTGTATTTACTCTGAGAATAAAGTTGTCACTTTGTTACTAGTTTTTTAGTTTTGTATTTAATCTGAGAGTCTACATATGCTTTTGAGCATTGTTGTTGTCAATGGCAGATTGACATATATTGTACTAAGAGGTAAGCTGTGCAACCAATATACTTCCTAAACAAAAAATGATGACCACCAGTAAGCATGGGATGTAGAAAACAAAAAACTCATTTTTGACTTGCCTAAACCATAAGCTGAATTGAGCACAGAAACTAAAAAAGGACAATTTAGTAATAACACAATCAGGCCCTAACAGAATTTTTAATAAGATGTGGTGATCAATTGCCAAAATCAGCCTTCAACATACAAAGTAGGCTGCAGAACTAATATTAAAAGAGAGTAACAACCAATTGCCTGAATTATCTCATTACAGGTCATCATTAATATTCAAAAAAGGAATTTGAATTAATAACGGATTTTAAAGAACAATACTTGTAAAGATATGTGATACACGCTCTGAAATGACCATTGCAGATGGGTTTTAGCAGGTGGATAAAATTAATTTTGATGTCTCATAAGTTAAGTAGGCAGGCAATCAGCTATAGTTAGGATTATCAATCATGACTTTGTTAAATCAAACTAAAGTTTTTATGCTACACAAAAGAATTTCAGATTAGCTAGCATATCCTTGACTCAACATTATAAGCCTACAAAGTTAATTCTGATGTCCCGTAAGTTAAGTAGGCAATCAACTATTTTCAGGATTCGGATTATCTAAGTTATTATGCTAAACACAACATAAAATATATTTAGGCTGTCAACATATCCCCTGACCCAATATTATAAGCCTACCAATAGAGCTTCAATAACCCAATATTATAGGCCTAGAAATAGAGCTTCAGTAAAAAAAAAGTAAGACTAGTGCTTACACCTTGGGGTAGATACTATAAAATTACTTTAAACTCTTATAGGAGTCAATTATTTAAGAAACATCATTTAGTATGGGCTATTAATTATCTCAGACTCGTTGTCTATTGTATTTAACAAGCAGCTACTATTAGCATATCCTTGACTCAATATTATAAGCCTACAAAATTAATTCCGATGTCCCATAAGTTAAGTATACAATCAACTATTTTCAGGATTCGGATTATCTAAGTTATTATGCTAAACACAACATAAAATATACTTAGGCTATCAACATTTCCCTGACCCAATATTATATAAGCCTACAAATAGAGCTTCAATAACCCAATATTATAGGCCTAGAAATAGAGCTTCAATAATAATAATAATAATAAAAGATAAGACTAGTGCTTACTCCTTTAGGTAGATACTATAAAATTACTTCAAACGCTTATAGGAGTCAATTATTTAAGAAACATCATTTAGTATTGGCTACTAATTTTCTCAGACTCATTGTCTATTGTATTTAACAAGCAGCACTTTGCATATAATTAACAATATCTACATCAGACAGTGGCAGTGTTTAGAATGGGATGTTATGTTTCTTGTAGGAGTCCGTTATTTAACTAGCAGTAAAATCATGAAGATATCCGAAGGAGAGAAGTGACTAGAGCTCCAAGTACCTGATCCTCCTTGAGGAATAGGGTAATCTTAGTCCCCCTACCAAGATCCTCCCCGGAATCTCTGGTGACCGTGAAAGACCCCCCAGCCTGAGATTCCCAAACATACTGCTCGTCGTCATTGTGCTTGGTAGTCACGACCACCCTCTCTGCCACAAGATAAGCTGAATAGAACCCCACACCAAATTGGCCAATCATGCTGACATCGGCCCCGGCAGCCAATGCCTCCATGAACTCTTTAGTTCCGGATCTCGCAATGGTACCAAGATTGTTGACGAGATCAGATTTGGTCATCCCAATACCACTGTCAATGAGAGTGAGAGTATTGGTGGCCTTGTCGGGTATAATGTGGATAAACAGCTCAGGTTGGGCATCAAGCTTGCTCTTGTCGGTCAAACTCTCAAATCTGATTTTATCAAGAGCCTGTTGACAATAACATAGATATTCAAACCAATGGTGAGATTGATATTGTACATAGGCAATAAACAAAATATATAACTATCAGTTTTGTTATATGACAAGTAGGGAATTGGTAAAAGGGTGACTTGTGAAGCAATTATAAGAGGATAAGGTAAATTACCGAGTAACGACTCACAAAGAACACCATCAACCTAAGGTAAATTACCAAGTCCTGACTCACTAAGAACACCATCAACCTATAATTTCTAATAGTAGTAAATTTGAGGTCTTATAAATAAAAACACGTTTGAATGGTAATTGTTATCGAATGGATTGCCACTATTTCAACTAAAAAAATACAGAAAACTTAAGTCGCTAGTAAAATGATCAATGTAATTAACTGTGTAAAACAAAGTAAATAATGCATAATATATAGAATTGCATCATCAATAATTTGATGAAAACAAATGGATGTAGTCCACATATAAAGTCAAAATCATAAATTTATCAAAATAAAGAGAATATATTTCATTAATGAAAAACATAAGGCTTGGAGGCATACCAAACTTTTGACAGCAGGTTCCTACCAACTTTTAGGACTTCTCAAAAAAAAAAAGCAGAAGCAACCATACCAAACCAACCTAAGTATGCCCATCAAGTGGAAGGAATAAACTTTACACAAAAAGTACTGATCTAGCAGGAAACCAGCGGAAAGGAATAGACTTCACAAATAGTAACTGATCTAACAGAAGACCAACAGCACCTAACCCTACAAATTATAAATAATATAACGATCAATTGACATCCCGTACTAAAATTATCATAACAGGCGCTTTGATTGACCGATCACAAACAATTCACCTAATCTTGCTAGAAATAAGAAATAGTTCATAATGAAATCAAGTAATATATGATCACTACATGAACAATTTATGATTTTTACGACTAAAATCAGTACAACGAGAGCAAATACATAGATCTGGTGTCCATAGAGATAGGAAGAAGAAAAGACGAGAGTTTTGCTTACATCGGAGGCGTTGCTGATGAGTTCCCTGAGGAAGATCTCCTTGTTGGAGTAGAAAGTGTTGATGATCAAGCTGAGGAGCTGGTTGATCTCCGCTTGGAAAGCGAAGGTCTCCGTGTCCGTCGCCATGGCCGAGATCTTCCGAAGAGGAGAGGGGAAAAAAGGGGGCCTTTAGACAGAGAGATGAAGAAAAAAGCTAGGGTTTTGTGTGCGCGAGAGAGGGCTAGGGTTGGGGAAGGGGAGTACTTGTACGTTGGGATGCTGCTTCTAGAAACTTCTTGGGCGAGGGAAACGGGTTGGATGAAAGTTGGTCAACTGCCGATCCGACCCGTTTATGTACATTTTTTTGGGGTTGGAATAACACTTCCCAATGGGTGAGTCAACGTGACCTATAGCTGTCAAGTGGGACCCAAATTTGGATGGGCTGGATCGGACATGGACTGGACCTTTTAGACCCATGTACTATAGCAGACTGGGTCGGGGACGAGTTAAAGATAAGTTCAGTCCAACATTTGGTCAATGATAGAGCAGGTTTCGGGCTGGACCAGACCCTTATTAGTAATCATCCGATTAAAACTCGTATTATATCAAATTTTTTTTGTATCTTTCATAAACGTATAATACTTATTTAAAGATTCGAATCAGTGAGTAAATTTATTCAGACAAAGTTTTAAATGTGTTCCGTATAAATTATTTAAAATTTTGACACAAAAAAAAAAAAACGTTGTGGGAACCTGTTTAATTAACCAAATTTGAGAATATATTTAAGAACGTGAAATTTTTAACCTGAATATTTTTTGTATTTCGAATATTTGACATAACTTTTTAACGTATTCTATTTGTACCAGTTCGATTTATGCTCGTACTTTTGTCGTCCCAAATTTTGTCCGTTTGCCGAATTGCTAACAAGGAACCGGACCAGACTTATACTATTAATGAAGTATAATGAGCTAAGTAGATTCACTGTATATAACTTTTCATTGTTTAAAAGAAAGTAGTTGAGAGATCACAGTGAAATGATAAATATTTTTGTAACATCATGTAACATTACTTCATTTTTCTGCCATGATAACAAGTAACAAAAAAAAATGAAGTGTTGTTGCTTGACTTCGCATGGCAATGAAATGATAAATACTTTCCTTTAGTATAAATTTTGCAAGTTAAAATGCAGCAAGTGGCCCAACGTTCCTCAAAATTGTACCAAATTATATCACGAGCTAATTAAAAATTGCTGAGTACTGGATTTGGAAGCATAATGAAGAGTGATTAACACAAAATATTTTGAGATTAGAATCCTTGCAAACTTACAACATGATGTTGAAATCGTAAGATTGCGTATTAATTCTGATAAGACCAATTAACAATTTCCCAGTATATTTGTTGTAGCCCCACTTGAATGACCAAGTGAAGGAACAACAAAAAAAAAAAACTTATTTTTGGTCGGCTACTTGATTCTTTTGTTCCATCCAACACAATTAAAAGACTATTTACTCTCAACCACATTCGTATGTGTTTCCTTTAACCTTAGCTTTATTCAGGTTGGCCCAGTGGTGGGGTAAGTCCGACAAGACTTTACGCTAGACAAATTTTCTCTCCTTAAGGCAACCTTCCATTTTTAACGTGATCATCTGCAAGAGGTGGGAGTTGCATGTGACCTTCCAGGATTATCTCACAACAAAGATCAAGGAACAACCAAAATAAGCTCTGGTTTGAACAACCCAACCCTCAGGACAAGCCTGGTTGTATCATGTCATTCAATTACATGAAACATGATACATGGTAGCTCATTTTTTGGACATATTAGTTTTTAACTATCTATGTTGCATATAAGGTCCCATCTTATAATATAGAATTATATAATTCAATCACATTGTCCAGCATTTGTAACTCATGTGTAAAGCAGCGGCGACACCAAGTGAGGTCAGCAGGGTTCGAGGCCCCCAACCATAAGGACATGTAGGTGTGTGTGGGTTGTAATAAAAAAAATCCGTATCATTCAATCACAAAATTATCCTTTTCATTATATAAAAAAAAAACATATTGATCCCAAATATAAACAACAATGATCACTTTTACGTATCAATCTGGGCCTCTTTATATTAATTCCACCTCAAGTAAACCCAAGGCCCATGGAGAGTCCCGGCCCACCCAAAGCAAAATGAAAAAGAACGAAAAGAAGGATCTAGAAACCCACAACTACCATCCGACCGATCCGGTCCCTCTCTTCCCGCTATTAGTCCGGCTTTTCCCGATTCGAACAATCTAGAAACCCACCCACCCCCCCCCCCCCCCCCCCCCCCCCCCCCCCCTCACTATATATAACGGCTCTCCCAAACCCCCCTCTCGCCCCAAAAAGTAGCAACTTTCTCTCTCTTACAAGCCCTAATTTGCTCTCTTTAGAAACCCTAATTTTCTCTCTCTAGGCTCTCCATTCTCCAATGGCGGCAGAGACGGAGACGTTCGCGTTCCAGGCGGAGATCAACCAGCTGCTGAGCCTGATCATCAACACCTTCTACTCCAACAAGGAGATCTTCCTCCGAGAGCTCATCAGCAATGCCTCCGATGTACGCAAAACCCTAACTTTTTCTTTTTTCTCTCGTTCAGTTTGTTGCAATATATGAAAAGCTACAGGAGAATTATGTAAAAAAAAAAAATTTCAAATTGATGAAAGATTTCTTAGTTTAGAGGGACTCTATCCAAACATAACAATGTTTGGGGGACTTACGTAAAAGAAGGTAGTTTTTTTGGAACATAGATTCAATACAAAAACCTTTTTCTATGAAAGTAGTATAAAATAATGATATATTTAAGGGACTTATGTGCGAAGAACTTTTTTTTTAAAACTTTTTTTAGAGTATATCTCGATCTCTGGTGTCTGCACTCAATTGTTCATTGTCTGTCACTAATTCATGCTAAATTCATAGCCACCAGCAAAATTGCATCTTTTATTTTTCCTGAATCTATATTTTTATTTTGCTAATGTTTCAATTGTATGTACTGGTACAACAGATGTTATATGCAAAAATTGTTAATATCTTGCATTTCCATGTGTTTTTTTGTAAAATTTTGAGATGAAATTATTTGTTAGCTATAATTTTATATATGTAGTTCTTGAATTAGTTTGCAATCGGCTTGTAATTTCTATCAAAAGTGCTATTTGTCACCCAAAAAATGTGGGTGATCACATCTCCGACATATGATATGATAGTTGACATGACAATTTAAAATTAAAATTAAAATTTAAAAAAAAAATTGGATGATTAATTTTTTTTGGTTAAAATTTGCTATGTCAGATGCCATATAATGGGAGGAGGCATCGTCCAAATTTTTTTGGTGACAAATAGCATTATTGAATATAGGGTTATTTAAGTACCTATACTTTTTAAACTATTTACACTGACCATCCCTACTTTTTTGGTTTTATTACACGGGGTACCCCATACTTTAAGATAAAAATAAAAAAAAATGTAACACTAACTATCCCTATTTTTATTTTATTTTTCTAAAGGGAGGGGTGGTCAGTGTAGTTTGTTTAAAAGCAAGGGTACCCCTTGTTATAAACCAAAAACATAGGGAAAAACATAGGAGTGGTTAGTGTAAATACCCCTTGAATATATATTGCAAAAAGAAACATTTTGATTGATCCATGACACAATTGAGCAGGCTCTGGACAAGATACGATTCGAGAGCTTAACCGACAAGAGCAAGCTCGATGCCCAGCCCGAGCTCTTCATCCACCTTGTGCCAGACAAGGCCTCCAACACTCTCTCCATCATCGACAGCGGCATTGGCATGACGAAGTCCGATCTGGTCAACAACCTTGGCACCATTGCCCGGTCCGGGACGAAGGAGTTCATGGAGGCGTTGGCTGCTGGAGCCGATGTCAGCATGATTGGTCAGTTCGGTGTGGGGTTTTACTCGGCCTATCTCGTGGCGGAGAGGGTGGTTGTGACCACCAAGCACAACGACGATGAGCAGTATGTTTGGGAGTCGCAGGCTGGAGGGTCCTTCACAGTTACGAGGGATACATCAGGGGAGAACCTTGGCAGGGGAACCAAGATAACCCTTTTCCTGAAGGAGGATCAGGTACAAACTCTATTCTTTATCTTGTTTTGTTGGTTCTATGCTTTATACTTCTGATTTCAATAGAAATTCGTGAGTTAAGATTCATATCGACTGCTTTGAGGGGTCCAACGTAAGTGAATTAACATATGTTTACATTTAGGCCTCATTTGGTTTGCGGAATTATCGGGTTGGGAAAGGAAAGTGATTACTTTCCTACCTTTGGGTGCCAAAGGAATTGAGGAAAGGAGAGTTATTCCCAATGGAAGGGAAATTAGGAGGAAAAATGATTCTATCCATCCAAGCAAGGAATTCCTTTTTCACAATGAAGTGTTCGCTTTCCTTTCCAAATTCCTTGACATTTCCAAACATCGGAAAGGAAAATCAATAGAAATTGTAATTTCCCAAAGGAAAGGAAATGACAATGAATTGATTTCTTTTCCCTTCCATTCCCCGAACCAAACGAGCCCTTACAGGAGCATGTGCCAAGTGTCCTTGGTTCGAAAGAGCCAGAGGATGTATCTAGCAAGTTAGGAGAGTGAAGAATGAGTGTTATGAAGAAATTGTGCGTAATATTGGAATGAAAATTTATATGTACGTCGACTTTAAAGTTTTTGAGTGTTAGGGGTTAAGTTATGATGAGGTAAAATTCTATGTATATATTCGACTGTAATATTGGAATGGAAATTTATACTTATGTCGACTTTAAAGTTTGAGTTAGAGCCGGCTCTACAATATAACCAACTTAGGTTTGTGCCTAGGGCCCCGTAATTTTATGGGCCCCCATATTTTTATATGGCATATATATGGCACAAAAAGGAAATAAATATATCCTTAATTATTTAATTGACACAGGGTCCCATGTTTAAGGAGAACGACAATGATCTCCTTTCCTTAATTATTGATTTAGGGTCATGATTTAATGGAAGAGCAATCATCTTCTTTCCTTAATTTGCCTAGGGCCCCAAAATGTCTTGAGACGGCTCTGGTTTGAGTGTAAGGGGTTAAGTTTATGATGAGGTAAAATTCTATGTATATTTACTCTCAAGTTGATTATGATGAACTTGAGTCATTTGCCTTTGATTAATCTTCAACTGCAAACATAGGAACAGTTCCCTTGATTTTCCATTCGAGTGTTAGGGGTTTAATTTTATGATGAGGTAAAATTCTATGTATATATGCTCTAAAGTAGATTATGATGAACTAAGTCATTTGTGGATGCCTTGATTAGTCTTCAACTGCAAAACTGCAAACATTCAAGAGTTTTAGACATGTAGATATGTTTGGTAAATGGTTGTGTTCATCTATGGACAAGGATCAGTTCATTAGGTGGTTTACTGTGTATGTTTAGTTTGTAAGTTGATCCGCAATCAATTAGCTATATTAATGCGAGCCTCTTCTGAGAAACGAGTTAATACATTGTGGTTCTCTCAGTCGATTTCTGATGGTAGATGCAAATTGCCTTCCAGTTCTAGGATTGTGATGCATATAGCAGTTTACTTAATCATACTCGCCATTACTGCATTTGTGCTATTTACAGCTGGAATATCTTGAGGAGCGCCGTCTCAAGGATCTAGTCAAGAAGCATTCTGAGTTTATAAGCTACCCCATCTCCTTGTGGACCGAGAAGACTACCGAGAAGGAAATCTCTGATGACGAAGATGAAGAGGAAGAGAAGAAAGAAGAGGAGGGCAAGGTTGAAGATGTCGACGAAGAGAAGGAAGAGAAGGAGAAGAAAAAGAAGAAGATCAAGGAGGTTTCCCATGAATGGGCCTTGGTCAACAAACAGAAGCCAATCTGGATGAGGAAGCCCGAAGAGATCACCAAAGAAGAGTATGCCGCTTTCTACAAGAGCCTCACCAACGATTGGGAGGAGCACCTGGCTGTCAAGCACTTCTCCGTCGAGGGCCAGCTCGAGTTCAAGGCTATCCTCTTCACCCCCAAGAGGGCGCCGTTTGACCTCTTTGAAACGAGGAAGAAGCCTAACAACATCAAGCTCTATGTCCGCCGCGTCTTCATCATGGACAACTGCGAGGAGCTGATTCCGGAGTACCTGAGCTTCATCAAGGGCATCGTGGATTCCGAGGACCTGCCCCTGAACATCTCGAGGGAGATGCTGCAGCAGAACAAGATCCTGAAGGTCATCAGGAAGAACCTTGTCAAGAAGTGCATCGAGCTCTTCTTCGAGATTGCAGAGAACAAGGAGGACTACAACAAGTTCTACGAGGCGTTCTCCAAGAACCTCAAGCTCGGCATCCACGAGGACTCCCAGAACAAGGCGAAGCTGGCCGAGCTCCTGAGGTACCACTCCACCAAGAGCGGCGACGAGCTGACCAGCCTCAAGGACTACGTGACGAGAATGAAGGACGGCCAGAACGACATCTACTACATCACCGGCGAGAGCAAGAAGGCCGTCGAGAACTCCCCGTTCCTCGAGAAGTTGAAGAAGAAGGGGTACGAGGTTCTCTTCATGGTCGATGCGATCGACGAGTACGCGGTCGGCCAGCTCAAGGAATTCGAGGGCAAGAAGCTGGTGTCGGCGACGAAAGAGGGATTGAAGCTCGAGGAGAGCGAGGAAGAGAAGAAGAAGAAGGAAGAGCTCAAGGCGAAGTTCGAGGGGCTCTGCAAGGTGATCAAGGAGATCCTCGGGGACAAGGTGGAGAAGGTGGTGGTGTCGGACCGCGTGGTGGACTCCCCCTGCTGTCTGGTCACCGGGGAGTACGGATGGACCGCCAACATGGAGAGGATCATGAAGGCGCAGGCGCTCAGGGACTCGAGCATGGCCGGGTACATGTCGAGCAAGAAGACCATGGAGATCAACCCGGAGAACCCCATCATGGACGAGCTGAGGAAGAGGGCGGACGCGGACAGGAACGACAAGTCGGTGAAGGACCTGGTGATGCTGCTGTTCGAGACCGCGCTCCTTACGTCCGGCTTCAGCCTCGACGACCCCAACACCTTTGGCAACAGGATCCACAGGATGCTCAAGTTGGGATTGAGCATCGATGAAGACGATGCTGCTGCCCAGGATGCTGATGCTGACATGCCACCCCTCGAGGAGGGCGATGCTGAGAGCAAGATGGAGGAGGTCGACTGATTTTGCTGTCTTGCTAATGTTCTTTTAGTATGTTTTTAGTCTCTTCTTATATTTTACTTTGTTTTATTTGTTTGTGTCTGTGAGAGTCTTTATGGAGATGTTCTTTTCTGAACTACCTTTTTTTTTTAAGCTTGCGTGAACAATTTGGGTGTTAATAGCAAGTTTTGGTTAAATATATTGAGTATGGTGTTTGCAGTTATGTGTTAATTTTGATGGGAGAGTTTTTTTTTTGAGGGGAAGTCTAATCTTTTATTGAAGTGATGAATTCAGAATAAGATAACAATCTTCCTCAAGAAGGATATGGATGCATTCAGGGGGAGATGTAATGAACTCCACCTCCGTATGCCTAATGGCAAAAGCAGTTGTAGCATGCGCTACTCTATTGGCATGGCGCGTTACAAAGCTATAAACTGGGTGCTTTTAAAGACGTTTCGTCTCTTCTTTTATTGAATGAAGGAGATCCTGCATTCTCCAAGGGAGGAGCTCCTCTCCTCCTTCCAGAATTCTGAACACCGTGAGTGAGTCTCCCTCTATTTCGATGTCATCCGCACCGATCGTCTGAGCAAATTGGATCCCTTGTTGCACTGCGAGAAATTCACCCTGGACGTTCCTAGCCACTGCTGCCATTGTCAGTAACGACGATGATGTGGCACCATCCACATTAATTTTAATGCATCCGCTCGCAGGGGCCTTCCATTTATCATTCTTCAAGACACTTGTCCTCAGAGTTTGGATCTTCTCCCTATAGTTATTAGACCAAGAAATTCATTTTAGAAAAAACTTCTCCCAATGGTGATTTTCTCCTGTCTCTTATGACAATTATTATTGGGCTCCATTGGAGAGCATTTTTTGTATGTGACACATAGACACATAGCATAGAAATGGAGAACCATTGGAGAGCATTTTTTGTATGTGTACAATTTCTATCTGGAAACTCTTCCAACTAGGATAGAAATTTCCATAAAGTACAATGCCAAGTAGGATAAGAACTCAATTTTAGAAATCACCATTGGAGATGGTCTTAGAGCATCTCCAACCCTATTGTCTTGTTAAGTATTGTGAGTCTTAGGTGGCTCCTATGTGACATGAGCCACAAGATATTATATCTCAAAAGACAATGAGATAAAAAAACTCTCTCCAATACAAAAGTATTGAGGAGACAATAAAAATTATTTTTTCCTACTTCCAAGACAACTTTTAAGACAACTACTCATCTTCTTTCTTTTTTCTAATATTTTTTATTCATAATTGATGACATGGAAGAGAAGGCATTGTCAAGTGCATTGTCTAGAACAAGACAATCAACTTCACAATGTCTTCTTTAATTTTTGCCTCATAAGCTTCACAATTGACTTGACAATTGCATTGGAGAAGAACTTTTGAATAAAATTTTGTCATTCCTACGTGGCATTAACTTTTTTTTCAAAGTAACAATAGGGTTGGAGATGCTCTTATTTGTCTTCTCGTAATCTTCGTACGTGGAATGTGCATGATTAATGATACGCTGTATATTTGGTGGTTCATGTCGAAGGACACATGAGCATCTGGCTTTCCACAAGCTCCAAAGCAGTGTTGCCGCTTGCTGAAAAGCAACGTGCGATGTAGTTAGTATCATTCAACCAGTTGATGAGGAGCGAGTCGATCTCCATATGACTCTCAATTCTCAATCCCATAGTACTAGCAAATAATAAGGTGGCTTTAGCCACATTGCAGTGAAGAAATAAGTGATCTGCATCCTCAGCTTTGGACAGACAGAAGGGGCATAGATTGTTGATGGAGGGGATTCTGCGGTTGATCGAAGAGGCTAGCGGGAGTGCATTGTTTAAGAGTCGCCAAATAAAAGTTTTGATCCTTGGAGATATGGAGTCCATCTTCCATAAGGGTCTGCTTGGCAATTGTAGGGGTAGCGGTTATGGGGTGTTTTTAGAGTACCGGTTATGAGCGGTTATGAGGGGTCCGATTTTGGGTGGTTTTTAAGTAGCGGCTTTTAAACCAGTCCAATCCATGCTTGGTAATTCACTAACGAGCGGTTCTGAATTTTTTTTGACATGAATAGATTAAATAGGGAAGGGTATCAGTAGTTATAATTATATATTTTTTTTTGAGGATATAAACAGAATAAAAAAATAGAGCCACTCAAAACCTACCGATTTGGGGTGTTTATAAAGTCACCAAAAATATATTACACCGGTTTTGGGAGGTTTTTGAGCCGACCAAAATCAGTGCCTCAAAAAAATTAACAAGCAGAGATTTTCATAAACGGTCGGTTCAAAAACACTCCAAAACCGGTGAAAAACACCGTTACCAAGCAGACCCTAAGTGTTTCCACTTAGGTTGAGTATTGGCGGTATGGGAGCAGCTAGGAGCTTGACGCCGCAGTGCTTCGTAAAAAGACTGTGGTGAATGATCCATTCTTGGTTCCAGTCCAGATGAGCTTGTCTTCCCCGTCCCCCCATTGAAGACTAATTGCTGAGATTGCTTTGGCTTCAACTGGTGAAAACAAGGATTCAATAAGTGGGATGTTCCATGATCGATCATTTGGATTCATCAACTGTCTAACCCTCTTGATTCCTGCTGGTAACTCATCTCGGGAGACAATTTTGTATCCTGGTAGCTCAGGGATCCACCCTCCTTTAATTTTCCATACGATCTTGTTTGCCATAGCCTTCCTTGTGTCTAACATACTTCTCCACGTCGGAGAATCTCGTCTCGACTGCTTAGCATCCCACAGAGAGTTGTTCTGGCTGAGTTAAGAATCTCCATAGAAGTTTCCCTACTAAAGCCATCATTAACCCACTCCATCTTCCTAATGCCGAGCCCGCCATGATTTAAAGGTTGTGTAATCTTCTCCCAGGATATGAAATGGAGTTTCCTTTCATTTAGCTCATGTCCCCACCAAAAAACCAGTTGTTCGGCTTTCTGGAATAATGTGGATAAAGCGTCAGCAGCAAGCATGATTATATAAGGCGAGAGAGGGCATCCCTGCCTAATTCCCCAGACAGGTTTGAAATGTCCGTATGGCACACCATTGACAAGGATGGAGAACGACGTAGATGTTATGCACCCCATAATCAGATCATTAGCTTTCCCTTGAACGCCTTTACTGTGGAGTACGCTCTTAATAAAGGGCCAAGATAATTGATCATACGCCTTTGACATATCAATCTTGGGTGCGAAGGAGTTCTTCTTCGTGGAGAATCTCTTCATAGCATGTAAGATCTCGTGAGCAATGATGATGTTGTCGGTTATTTGTCTGCCTGGGATAAAAGCGTTCTGGTAGGGCGAGATAAGGCTGTCGATGAGTGGTCGTAGACGGTTAGTGAGGATTTTGGATATGATCTTGTAGGCCACGTTGCATAGGGATATAGGTCGGTAATCATTCGGCGTTGATGGAGTAGCTTTCTTTGGGATGAGCACGATGTGAGTGTGATTGAGGTCGGTCGACATTTCCGTATCAAGAAAGAATTTTCTGATCGTGTTGGACAGATCTTCCCCGACTATGCTCCAATTCTTCTGATAGAATAGCGCCGGGACGCCGTCCGGTCCAGGAGCCTTAAGTGGGCCAAGGTTCATAACCGTCTTGCGAATCTCCTTATGGTCGGGAACAGTATTGAGACTGGGAATATCTGTATCCAATAACATTCTATTTGTATTAAGGTTAGATGGGTCAATAGAGGACGTTGTGCGAAATAGGGATTTGAAGTGTTCCAAGATGGTGTTCGCAATGTTATCCAGGTCCGTACTCCACTCCCCGTCGGTGAGTTGCATCGCGCGTATTTCATTTTTGCGCTTCCTGGTTGTCACCTTCACATGAAAGTACTTCGTGTTTCTGTCACCTTCATTTATCCAATTGCATCTAGCTCGTTGTTTCCAGTATGTTTCCTCAAGAAGTAGGAGATCATTGATTTCATTTACAATAACCTTTTCTTCTGCCAGATTAGCTTCAGTAGTCGTCTTCGTTTGGACGTTTAAGAGGTCTTTTTGTAGAGCCGCCAAGCGATCTTTGATATTTCCGAAGGAGGTACGTCCCCACTTGTGAAGTTTCCGAAGCGCGTGCCGCAATTTTTGAGTGATCGATGAATCGTAAGAATTCCCTGCTTCTCTCCAAATAGCTTCCAAAACTCCAGTGAAGTCTCTACTAGTTTGCCACAACGCCTCATATTTGATGGGACGATGTTTGTATTTGAGTTTGTTGTTCATGTTGAGCAGTATAGGGACATGGTCGCTAGGACTGTGCACAATTAAGTCAAATCGACTAAATCGAACCAAGCCAAACCGAACCGATTGGTTTTAAACCGAACCGATGGTTCGGTTGGTTTGGTTCGGCTTCAATTTTTTTAAAACCGACCGGTTCGGTTTGGTTCACGGTTTGGTTATGCCAAAAATCGTCTAAACTGAACCAAACCAAACCAAATCCTTGTTAAATAGTTAGGGTTGGCGGGTTGGGTATGGGTTCATTAGGTTGTATTATACCGGTTTGGTTCATTTATTCACATCATAGTCATTTATCAAGTTGAAGTTGAAAGAGCTCCCTCTCTAGCCTCAAAGAGGAGTGTTGGCAGTTCCTATTCTTTTCTAATTGCTCCTGTGCACATGAAAGGGGTTTTTGGTTGAATGTATACGAATTTTTATATGTATAATTGGCATTTTTTTCCACCTGCAAAGCGCAAGTTGAATTGAAGCTGCTGAATTGTATTTACTGTTGCAAAGTACAAGTTGATTGAGGTTTCACACAAAAAAAAGCATACAGTCCATTTTTTATGTGATCAAAATCGACCAAGTCGAACCGATCCGAACTGAACCAAGTCGGTCGGTTTCAAAACCGAATCGACCATTTGGTTGGTTCGGTTCGGTTTTGTTTATTTTCAAACCGATTAACTTCGGTTCGACTTCGGTTGGGACCAAATAGGTCGACCACCGACCGATACACACCCCTAATGGTCGCTGTTGATGAGCGAAAGAGTAGATATTGTGGCATGTGGGTATTCTATAATCCAATCTGCGTCAGCCAGAGTCCGATCGAGACGTTCTCTAATATGATGTGCTGGTTGTCTGCGATTTGACCAAGTGTACGCCGGGCCAATGGTCCCGATGTCGATGAGACCACATTGGTTAACCATTTGCTGAAAGTGGGTCACCGTTCGCGAATCGAATTCTCTTTCCCCCATTTTGTCTTCGGGACGAAGAATGTCGTTGAAATCCCCTATGCATGCCCACGGTTCATTAAATGTGTTCGAGAGGCTACTGATAAAATTCCAGAGCTGTCTCTGTCTCTTTTATTCGTGCAACCATATACACATAGAAGCTTCCAAGCCGACGAAGAGTGCGTAGCATAGGTTTGAGGAGGAGTACGTAACTGTAGCTTGTATGTTATCGTTCCATGCCAACCAGAGCCCTCCGGAGTGACCACGAGGGGGTACTGAGTGATAATTTTGATAACCTAGCAGTGGGAGGGTGCGATCAGTGTGGGTGGGTGAAGAGATGGTTTCGGAGAAGAAGAAGATTGTGGAATGCGTGGCGGAGAGTAGCAACTGTAGAGACATTTACCCGCACCTCTATAGTTCCACGCAAGGATTAACATTGGTTGTGCGGCTGCCTCGGGTCAGCCGCATATGCAGTATGATTGGGGTGGGGGGGATTTGTTGTGCTAGCAAGTCTCTTATTGGCTCTGGAGTCATTTGGATATGAACTTGCTCTCTTCTTGGTGTTTGCCGATGCTTCCGTTTGGAGAGGACAAGGAGAGGACATACGGGCCAACAGCTTCCATATAGGTTTTCGTGTGTTAGCAGGGCAGATAATACAACCATTGTTTGATAGCGCCTTGTTCAAACCTTCATCGAACACGATTGAATGGTCGTGCCCTACCTGGGTAGGGTTGATTTGTTTCGCCTTCTGTTGGGTCGTTGAGCTGCTGTTGGACTCTTCTGGGAATTCGACGATGGAAGATGTTGTCGGTGAAGAGTGATTTCCGTTGCCTTCTCATTGCTATCCCACTCGTTGGCCCCAAGCAGATTCGGGATCTCCTCAATGATTGGATGGACATCAGTGTCCGTCTCCATCATATCATTTATAGTATAATTCATATTCTTTTTGGACTCGGATAAATGTAGGTTTTTTCTAAGGACACCACCCTTTTTGCTAAGGGCTAGCCCAAAAATGTTTCAAAATATTACAAATTTGCCATCAATTTTTTTTAGCCCAAGCAAAGGTATAAATATCAACTTTTGTTTTCTTTTTCTCTCTCTACTCTTTTCTTTTCTCCCTCAACTCTTTTCTTCTCTCCCTCAACTCTAGGTCAAAGAATTTAACCCCAAGTTTTTTCCCAACCTACATTTTTTCCAAAATTTTCTCTCAACTCTAGGTCATTGATTTTTATCCCAAATTGTTCCCTCAACTCTAGGTCATTGACTAGTAAGTCATCGAATTAATATATGTTTAATATTTTAAACATGAATTTTACATATAAAAAGTTGAATTATGTGTTTAATGTAGAAAAATATTGAACATGGAACAACCAGGATCATCAAATGTTGTATACTCTCTTCCCGCCACGTCCGAATAACACTTTGATGCATCGGAATCCCTCTTGGTAACTAAATTTTAACTTTTCATCGGATGGAAAATCGGGTTGTGACACAGAGGACTGTCACCTCTCTGGCAGTCCCGATCATAGATTAGGACTGCCAGAGAGCTAGCAGTCCTTCACATATGTAGGACTGCTAGGGGCCTGACTGTCACGTCCCAGAACCAGAATACTGGAGAGCGGGGGAATGACTCAGCCAGCTACGTATTACGGGTAGATTAATACCGTATAATACGATCAATGATGTCTATCCAGACGAGGGGGTGTATACTACATAAAGGTCTTACTATGGTTATTACACATCTATTGTCTCAATCATTCGAACAAGGAAACAGAAATAGAGAACATGTAAGATAAAGCAGTAAGGCGTCCCAAACGCTCAGTCAAAATGTTCTAAAGATCTGGCTTTACAAAACATATCCAGATAGTATAGTAACATATACACAATTGTTATCAGCTGCAGTCTGACTTAGTTACAATTATGTAAAAGTAAGTACAAGACAATCCGACTAACATGTCGGTGCCAAACGGCTAAGTATAAGTAAATGACAAAACGAGCGGTGAAGTAAGGAAACCCACTCGAGTCCTCCTGCGATCATTCCCCTAGTATTGACCATCCTGGAGGTAGAAGTAAGCTGAGTCCTCGGGGACCGGCTCTAAATCTGGCCATGCAAAACCAGAGAGGTTAGACCTCTAATAGCAAGTACCACAAGGAAGGATGATATGAAGGGCTAAACCAGTAAGTATGAGAATATAATAATAGATCTCTGCTTTCCACTAGAGTTCACAAAACATCACGACACTTCGAACCAACCTCCCAACCAAATAAGGACAGAAGTTAGCCCGTCATATCCTGACATTCTGATCATCTCAGTTAGGCAACAGAGTAGGTACAGTACACAAGCAAATCATCTTGAACGGCCAATCAACTACTACGGCTTACTATTGTGAGTCCCAAGTTATCCTGGAATTATGCAAATAGGGATTCCTCAGTTCTTACTATGTGCAAGCAAGGCTAGTCTATCCAGTCAATCAATTGCGCCATGCATGAATTAGACGAGTCCCAGCAGGACGCCCGTCATCAATATACAATATACAATAATAATAAAAGCAGATACTGTTCCCTGCCCGTGTGGCAGATTTACAGTATCTGTGGAAACCAGCCGGCCCGTCGGGTACTACTTGTCCCAAGGGGGCTGCCATGTAAGAACTCAAAAATCCATTCTCTCCATGCCATCATTATTTTATTTAACTTAATAGTCTCTACGTTGAGTGAAATTCTATGCCGTGGATCATGGTCATTCAAATGAGTACTTTCGTACGGGGTACGATATGCACAACTCTACAACGATATCCGTGCGGCTAGGTTGTAGGTCTTACATAGCGTAATGCAACAATCAAATCTAGCCACGGAGTAATCATGCCTTGACCATAAAGTACACATGCTGCTTTTGTAAAATAAATAAATAAATAAATAAATAAATAAATAGATTGAAACCTGCATGTGCATGTATGTCAATATTCGGGATTGGCTAATCGATTTCAATAGTTCATAACATGAACGTGTCTCATTCATTCAATTCAATAAGACGACTAGCCAGTCTCTTAGTTCCAACTAGGAACGCATGATCAATTTAGTCAAGATAACCATTACTATAAATGGTGACAAGGCATGAAAGTCAATTATCATTAATTGGGGTCGAGTCTATAACTCTCAGGGTTAAGTTCCAGTCATACTGGATATCCATAAACCAATCAAGACACAAGATACGTTCTACACAACCATATGTATTAAAAATATTAACATGCTAAGATTATCGAGTTCATGCAAAAAGGTATAAGGACATAATAGGAAATTATCATGCCAACATTAAATGAATAAGTATAGAACAATAGAAGTACTCAGGTCAAGAAGTCACGTCAACAAGTCTACGCTAAGGCCAACAAGTCACGCAAGAAGTCTATGCTAAGACCAACAAGTCACGCAAGAATCGTGCGCGTAAAAAGTACGCCAAATTAGGCTAGGAGTGAGCGTGAAAAGTGATACACGCTGGCAAGCGTGAGCGTGAAAAGTCACGCACGCAAGCACAGCGTGAGTGTGACTAAAAATATACGCACGCACAGAGTGAGCGTGACTAAAAATACACGCACGCACAGAGTGAGCGTGACTAAAAATACATGCACGCACAGAGTGAGCGTGACTAAAAATACACGCACGCACAGAGTGAACGTGATAGGAAATTCACGCACGCAAGCACAATGTGAACGTGAAAAGTCACGCACGCAAGCACGAAGACATGAGCGTGAAAAGTCACGCACTCAAGTACAAAGACATGAGCGTGACTCAAAATCCACGCACGCACGTAAGGACGTGAGCGTGACTAAGTATTCACGCAAAACACGTAAGAACGTGAGCGTGACAAGAAATTCACGCCAACACGTAAGGACGTGTGCGTGACTAACGAGCAGCTCTACCACATGAACTATCTATCTCCGAAAACACGCTAAGTTGGTGGACCAAAACCCATGAACAGCCGAAAATGTAACAACTTAGATCTAGAGAAAACAAGCCACAGAAATCAAAAATGCCAAGCACTAAACTCTCTCAGGATCATGAGAGGAAGAGTAATGATCCATAAAAATGGATGAAGGAGAAACAAGATTGCACTTGCCTACTGCTACTGCTGGTAGGTGGAGAAGTGATGAGAGGAAGAAGAAGAAGAAGAAGTAATGGTGAAGAATAAGATTTATGAGGAGAGAGAATGAGATGGGGGGCTTAAATAGGAAGGGTGGTGGTAGGTGGGAGTTTGTGGGCCGGGTTCCATCGGGTCCACAAGGCCAACCCGAAAGCAAAGACTAAGCAGAGAAGTTAAAAGCAGGAAATAAAATACAGAAATAAAATACAGGAATAAAATTGTAGGAAATAAAATGCAGACAATTAATTAACATGAAAATTAAAGAGCAGATAATTAATTAACATGAAATTATAGGAATTTAAATACAGGATAATACATGATAAATACTAAATAAATACTTATGAGTTGTACATGTATAAAAATACGCATTCTGGGAACGGGAAGTGACATCTCTACCCACCTTAGAAAAATTCTGTCCTCGGAATTTCAAATCCAAGCAGGTAGAAATATCGGAGCTAAACTAATACAAGCAATTCTAGTGATCAAGCAATTCTAGTGAGCAAGCAATCATTTTTACCATATCAAAAGCAAGTACTATATATGTAAATCCATCAATCTACGATATCAATCAGTTCTACCCATAAGGTGATAAGCATAAAGAAACCAGAAAATTAAGGTATACAGAAAGAGATATACCTTGTGAGTCAAATAGGTGTGGATACCGTGATCGGATATCATCCTCACGTTCCCACGTTGACTCTCCCAAGGAGTGATGACCCCAAGCAACACGGACAAGACTAATTGTTTGGTTCTTGAGTATCTTCTCTCTTCGGTCCAAAATGGACACAGGTTGTTCCTCGTAAGACAGGTTGGTACCAACAACCAGCTCCGAATGATCGAGGATATGGCTTGGGTCCAATACATACCTACGTAAT
This sequence comes from Iris pallida, assembly GCA_029216955.1. NCBI lineage: Eukaryota > Viridiplantae > Streptophyta > Magnoliopsida > Asparagales > Iridaceae > Iris > Iris pallida. Next base: position 7,103,738 of record JANAVB010038620.1, on the reverse strand, counting down.
TGAGATACATGAAATACGTCATGCACCTCTCGTAACGAAGGTGGGAGGGATAAACGATAAGCAACATCGCCTATCCGATCAAGGATAACGAATGGGCCCACGTACCGCGGACTCAATTTCCCGCGAACGCCAAATCTAATGACCCCACGAGTAGGTGAGATCCGCAAGAATACGTGGTCCCCAACGGAGAACTCTAACGGCCTACGATGCTGGTCCGCCCAATGACGATGCCTGTCCTGCGCAACTCGAAGTCGCTCTCTAATTCCCTTAACCACTTCAACCGTCTGAACAATCATTTTTGGGCCTAACATCTTCCTCTCTCCGATATCATCCCATGCAAGCGGTGACCTGCACTTCTTACCATATAGTGCTTCAAATGGCGCCATCTGGATACTGGCTTGATAACTATTGTTGTATGAGAACTCGACTAAGTGCAGGTGGCTCTCCCAAGATCCTCCAAAATCTAGAGTGCAAGCTCGTAATATATCTTCTAAAGTCTGAATCGTTCTTTCTGATTGCCCATCCGTCTGCGGATGGTAGGCCGTGCTAAATCTTAACTTGGTACCCAGACTATGATGTAAGCTCTTCCAGAAATGTGATATAAAGCGGGTATCTCGATCTGACACAATACTGACAGGGACTCCATGCTGTCTGACTATCTGTTGCATATACAATTCTGCCAACTTTTCTGTAGATTGCCCTACTCTGAAAGGAAGAAAATGTGCTATCTTCGTAAGTCGGTCCACTATTACCCAAATAGCGTCCTTACCACTTGGTGATCTCGGTAAACCGGTCACAAAGTCCATTGTAATATGCTTCCATTTCTATTCTGGAATAGGAAGCGGTTGCAATAACCCAGCTGGCCTCTGCTGTTCTGTCTTCACTTGCTGACATACCAAGCAACGGAAAACAAATGTAGCTATCTCCCTCTTTATCCCGTTCCACCAGAAATGCTGCTTGATATCTTGGTACATCTTGGTCCCTCCAGGATGAATAGAATACTGAGAACAGTGAGCTTCTGCCATAACCTCCTGTCTGATATCTCCACTAGGCACACATAGACGTGATTCAAACCTAAGTGTACCATCTTCATGAATTCGTATCTCCTTCCTGAGTCCTGACTCACATTCTGCCCTAAGCTTCTGAATCCTTGGGTCTTGTGCCTGAGCTGCCTTGATCCTGCCTATCAAGTCGGATTGAACTTGCAGACTTGCTAGAACTCCTACATCACTAGGAAGTATAACTTCGATGCCCATCTCCCGAAGGTCTTCTAAGATATGCCTCTGCGTTGTCAACATAAATGCGCCGCCTCTCCTGCTGAGAGCGTCTGCTACTACATTAGCCTTGCCTGGATGATACTGAAGCTCCATGTCATAATCCTTAATCAACTCCAACCATCATCTCTGCCTCATGTTTAGTTCCTTATGAGTAAAGATGTACTTCAGACTTTTATGATCTGTGTACATCTCCACTCGGTCACCATATAAGTAATGTCTCCATAGCTTCAGAGCAAACACTACTGCCGCCAATTCCAAATCATGAGTTGGGTAATTCTTCTCGTGGTCCCGAAGCTGCCTAGATGCATATGCTATCACCTTCCCATGCTGCATAAGGACACATCCAAGTCCTTTACCTGACGCATCACAATATACTGTAAAACCTCCGGGTCCAACTGGCAACGTAAGAATAGGTGCTGATATCAACTTCTGCTTCAAAGTCTCAAATGATGCCTGACATTCTGCCGATCAAACAAATGGTACATCCTTCCGGGTTAAGCGGGTCATGGGTGCTGAAAGCCTTGCAAAGTCTGACACAAACCTTCTGTAATATCCTGCTAATCCCAAGAAACTCCGTACATCTGCTACGGTCTTGGGTACTGGCCAACTCTTTACTGCTTCTATCTTCTTGGGATCTACTGCTACTCCAGCTCCTGATATGATGTGACCCAAAAATGAAATATGATCTGACCAAAACTCACACTTGCTGAGCTTGGCATACAACTGGTTCTCTCTCAGAACCTGCAACACTTTCCTGAGGTGGTCTTCATGCTCATCTTCACTGGCAGAATATACGAGAATGTCGTCAAGAAACACAACGACAAACTGATCTATGTATGGCATAAAGATGCGATTCATCAAATCCATGAATATTGCTGGAGCATTGGTCAAACCAAACGGCATTACTAAGAATTCATAATGCCCATACTTCGACCTGAATGCTGTCTTGGGAATGTCCTCCTTCCGAACCCTCACTTGATGGTACCCTGAACGAAGATCTATCTTGGAGAAAACTCTAGCTTTGCTCAACTGATCAAATAAGTCGTCGATCCTGGGTAATGGGTACTTGTTCTTCACTGTTGCCGCGTTAAGCTTCCTGTAGTCAATGCATAATCTGGATGACCCATCCTTCTTTCCCACAAGTACCACTGGTGCTGCCCATGGTGACACGCTAGCTTGGATGAACTTCTTCTTCTTCAGTTCCTCTATGTGCTGATATACCTTGGCCTGCTCTGAATTCGCCATTCTGTAAACTCGATCTGATATCGGTTTAGTTTCTGGTGCTAATTCTATAATGAACTCAATATCTCTAACTGGTGGTAGACCTGGAAGTTCTTCAGGAAATACGTCTAGAAATTCTTCAACTACCTTCGGAATCTGAACTTCTTCCATTGCCGTTATTACTCCCCGCTCTTGTTGAGTTGCCTCTGATCTGACTAAGGTGAATCGCTTCATGCCTGGAATATCAAAAGATACACTCCCTCTACGACAATCTATTGTCGCATGACTGTCTTTCAGCCAGTCCATGCCTAAGATAACGTCGAAATTTCCAACAGGAAATTCTATCAACCGGGCGGGTAAAGAATGCCCGCAAACTACAACGCTACATGCTAAAATAACTCTACTAACTCCTACGAGCCCATTACCAGTGAGTATATTCAACCTCCCCGGTAATACCTCGAACTCCATTCCTAGTCGTGTCGCAAATCGTGCAGATATAAATGAATAGGATGCTCCCGAATCAAACAATGCTACTGCAGGATATGAGGCGACGAGAATGTTACCTGCCACAACATCTCCCGATGCCAATGCCTCCTCCAAGGACAGAGTGAATGCTTGCCCTCGACCTCCTTGCTGGTTTCCATGCTGCGGCCTAGCCTGGTGCTGCTGCTGGCCCCTGCCTTGATGATGCTGGGGTGGTCTATGCTGGTGTTGCTGCATCGGCGGTCCCTGCTGCCGAAACATCTGAGCCTGCGGTACTAACGGACGCTGTGCTAACGGCCTCACTGCCACTGCTGGTCCTCGATACTGGCCTACCCCTGGTGCTGGCAGAGCAGGAAACTGCTGCCCTAGTCCTCCTGACCTCGAATTCATGGGACATGTGGTAACCCGATGGTCTAGATTTCCACATATCAGACACAGTCCATTCAATGTCCGACACACATCTCTAGTGTGCCCCATCTTCCCACAATAAGTGCAGCCCGCCGGGGGTTGCTGGTTCTTCCTTGGTTGCTGTTGCTGCTGCCTGGATGGTGGTGCTGGTCCTCGTATCGCCACATCGTGGATACGAATGCCAGTGGATGGTGCTGTTGTTCGGGGCGCTGCTCCCCCTCCTCCTTCAATCTGACTGTGGGATCTCTTCTGACCCCCAGTCCTTACTGCAAGCCTCTGTACGGCGATCTCATGCCTTCGAGTCGCCGTCAATACTTCGTCAAAAGTTTGGTAATTGTGCCCCTCTATCAATTGCAAGAGTTCAAGATGAAACCCTTGTTGAAACCTCATAGCCCTCTGGCTCTCTGTTGCTACCATCTCTGGGGCGAATCTACTCAATCTACAGAACTCTGCTGCATAAGCATCTACAGTCTTGCCAGCCTGTCTGAGGCTGATAAACTTCTGTTGTAGCTCAAACCGCGCCACAACTCCATAGTACTTGGTCTTGAACCTTGCAGTAAAATCGTCCCAAGCCACAGGATGTCTGATGTCCACTTCCTCTGATTCCCACCAATCACGTGCGAGATCCTGAAGTAATAACTTCACTAGATCCACACATTCTACTGCCGGTACCTTAGCTGCTGTCAGAATAGCCTCCATGTCCTTAAGCCATGCATCTGCTGAGATGGCATCCTTCGTGCCCTCGAAACGGCGGGGGTTGTACTTGCAAAACCTGGCTGACGCTCCTGAATCAGTCCTCGCTCCTCTTTCCAAAGCCGTCTGCAATCTTTGGTTGAGCAACACATTCTGCTCTTGTAGCTGAGTGTGCATGCGCTGCTGGGCTAACATCTGATGTTGCTGAGTAGCCATCATTCCTCTCATGATCTCCAGAAGGGCTGGTGTGTCCACTTGGGTAGGTGAAACTGTCGGTGGTGGTGGAACATCCGGATACTGCGGTCCAGCTGCTGGTTCCACTATTACTTCTTTCTGGGTAGCCTTCTGAGGTGAGACTGGCCCTTGTTGCTGACCAACAGGGTCAGGTTGTCCATGTTGCTCCTGCTGTTGTCCAGCTCTGACCGATGCGGACGAAGTGCCCCTAAGAAAAGGGACAAGAGAACAATCAAACAATCGGACATGAAGGATCAATAAAGTCAAAGGATACCGGAATGTCAAGCAAGGGTTGAGAATAACGAATCATGAGATCAAGGGGGAACACGTGTGATTGAGGCATCCTATAAATCAAAACACCCCACAAGTCTGAAATCAGACCTGCATGGGCCACCACTAAAATCTTGTCACGCCCCAGAACCAGAATACTGGAGAGCGGGAGAATGACTCAGCCAGCTACGTATTACGGGTAGATGAATACCGTATAATACGATCAATACTGTCTAACCGGACGAGGGGGTCTATACTACATAAAGGTCTTACTATGGTTATTACACATCTATTGTCTCAATCATTCGAACAAGGAAACAGAAATAGAGAACATGTAAGATAAAGCAGTAAGGCGTCCCAAACGCTCAGTCAAAATATTCTGGAGATCTGGCTTTACAAAACATAGCCAGATAGTATAGTAACATATACACAATTGTTATCAGCTGCAGTTTGACTTAGTTACAATTATGTAAAAGTAAGTACAAGACAATCCGACTAACATGTCGGTGCCAAACGGCTAAGTATAAGTAAATGACAAAACGAGCGGTGAAGTAAGGAAACCCACTCGAGTCCTCCTGCGATCATTCCCCTAGTATTGACCACCTGGAGGTAGAAGTAAGCTGAGTCCTCGAGGACTGGCTCTAAATCTGGCCATGCAAAACCAGAGAGGTTAGACCTCTAATAGCAAGTACCACAAGAAAGGATGATATGAAGGGCTAAACCAGTAAGTATGAGAATATAATAATAGATCTCTGCTTTCCACTAGGATTCACAAAACATCACGACACTTCGAACCAACCTCCCAACCAAACAAGGACAGAAGTTAGCCCGTCATATCCTGACATTCTGATCATCTCAGTTAGGCAACAGAGTAGGTACAGTACACAAGCAAATCATCTTGAACGGCCAATCAACTACTACGGCTTACTATTGTGAGTCCCAAGTTATCCTGGAATTATGCAAATAGGGATTCCTCAGTTCTTACTATGTGCAAGCAAGGCTAGTCTATCCAGTCAATCAATTGCGCCATGCATGAATTAGACGAGTTCCAGCAGGACGTCCGTCATCAATATACAATATACAATAATAATAAAAGCAGATACTGTTCCCTGCCCGTGTGGCAGATTTACTGTATCTGTGGGAACCAGCCGGCCCGTCGGGTACTACTCGTCCCAAGGGGGCTGTCATGTAAGAACTCGGGAATCCATTCTCTCCATGCCATCATTATTTTATTTAACTTAATAGTCTCTACGTTGAGTGAAATCCCATGCTGTGGATCATGGTCATTCAAATGAGTACTTTCGTACGGGGTACGATATGTACAACTCTACAACGATACCCGTGCGGCTAGGTTGTAGGTCTTACATAGCGTAATGCAACAATCAAATCTAGCCACGGAGTAATCATGTCTTGACCATAAAGTACACATGCTATTTTTATAAAATAAATAAATAAATAAATAAATAAATAAATAAATAAATAAATAAATAAATAAATAGATTGAAACCTGCATGTGCATGTATGTCAATATTCGGGATTGGCTAATCGATTTCAATAGTTCATAACATGAACGTGTCTCATTCATTCAATTCAATAAGACGACTAGCCAGTCTCTTAGTTCCAACTAGGAACGCATGATCAATTTAGTCAAGATAACCATTACTATAAATGGTGACAAGGCATGAAAGTCAATTATCATTAATTGGGGTCGAGTCTATAACTCTCATGGTCAAGTTCCAGTCTTACTGGATATCCATAAACCAATCAAGACACAAGATATGTTCTACACAACCATATGTATTAAAATATTAACATGCTAAGATTATTGAGTTCATGCAAAAAGGTATAAGGACATAATAGGAAATTATCATGCCAATATTAAATAAATAAGTATAGAACAATAGAAGTACTCAGGTCAAGAAGTCACGCCAACAAGTCTACGCTAAGGCCAACAAGTCACGAAGAAATCTATGCTAAGACCAACAAGTCACGCAAGAATCGTGCGCGTAAAAAGTACGCCAAATTAGGCTAGGAGTGAGCGTGAAAAGTGATACACGCTGGCAAGCGTGAGCGTGAAAAGTCACGCACGCAAGCACAGCGTGAGCGTGACTAAAAATATACGCACGCACAGAGTGAGCGTGACTAAAAATACACGCACGCACAGAGTGAGCGTGACTAAAAATACACGCACGCACAGAGTGAGCGTGACTAAAAATACACGCACGCACAGAGTGAACGTGATAGGAAATTCACGCACGCAAGCACAATGTGAGCGTGAAAAGTCACGCACGCAAGCACGAAGACATGAGCATGAAAAGTCACGCACTCAAGTACAAAGACATGAGCGTGACTCAAAATCCACGCACGCACGTAAGGACGTGAGCGTGACTAAGTATTCACGCAAAACACGTAAGAACGTGAGCGTGACAAGAAATTCACGCCAACACGTAAGGACGTGTGCGTGACTAACGAGCAGCTCTACCACATGAACTATCTATCTCCGAAAACACGCTAAGTTGGTGGACCAAAACCCATGAACAGCCGAAAATATAACAACTTAGATCTAGAGAAAACAAGCCACAGAAATCAAAAATGCCAAGCACTAAACTCTCTCAGGATCATGAGAGGAAGAGTAATAATCCATAAAAATGGATGAAGGAGAAGCAAGATTGCACTTGCCTACTGCTACTGCTGGTAGGTGGAGAAGTGATGAGAGGAAGAAGAAGAAGAAGAAGAAGTAATGGTGAAGAATGAGATTTATGAGGAGAGAGAATGAGATGGGGGGCTTAAATAGGAAGGGTGGTGGTAGGTAGGAGTTTGTGGACCGGGTTCCATCGGGTCCACAAGGCCAACCCGAAAGCAAAGACTAAGCAGAGAAGTTAAAAGCAGAAAATAAAATACAGAAATAAAATGCAGGAATAAAATTGCAGGAAATAAAATACAGACAATTAATTAACATGAAAATTAAAGAGCAGATAATTAATTAACATAAAATTATAGGAATTTAAATACAGGATAATACATGATAAATACTAAATAAATACTTATGAGTTGTACATGTATAAAAATATGCATTCTGGGAACGGGAAGTGACACTGACAGTCCTACATATATTTTTTTGCGATTCTAAAATTTCGACAAAAAAGTGCTAAAACGGAGGTCCAAATATCATTTTTTTGTGATTCTAAAATTTCTAAAGGCCGTCTAACGATGAAGCTGTTAATCTCAGGCTCCCCAAAGATACGCTCATTTTGCGACAAACCGGGCCTCGTTTCGACCTGCCAGTCAAAAGTTATGGCCCTCCAAAATTTCAACCGACCATAAAATGCACCGGAATGACCATTCTCCGTCTTAATTTACACGAAAAATGGCTATTCCCAGTGTTAAAACGTAGGTGAATGACCATTCTTCGTGTTAATTTAGATGGGGAGAATGACCATTCTCCGTGCTCCATGCTAAATTACAAAGACTTACAAATAGGACTGCCACACCCCAGGCAGTCCTACATTAAATTAGGACTGCCAGGGTGCTGGCAGTCCTAATTCAATATAGAATTGCTAGGGGGTGGCAGTCCTGATACTGGATCAGATAGCCATTCTCCGTGCTAAATTACACGGAGAATGGCCATTCTTCGTGCTAAATTACACGGAGAATGGCCATTTTTCGTGCTAAATTATACGGAGAATGACCATTCTCCGTGCTAAATTACAGAGACTTACAAATAGGACTGCCACACCCCTGGCAGTCCTACATTAAATTAGGACTGCCAGGGTGCTGGCAGTCCTAATTCAATGTAGGACTGCTAGGGGGTGACAGTCCTGATACTGGATCAGATAGCCATTCTCCGTGCTAAATTACACGGAGAATGACCATTCTCCGTGCTCCGTGCTAAATTACAGAGACTTACAAATAGGACTGCCACACCCCTGGCAGTCCTATATTATATTAGGACTACCAGGGTGCTGGCAGTCCAATTTCAATGTAGCACTGCTAGGGGGTGGCAGTCCTGATAATGGATCAGATAGCCATTCTCCGTGCTAAATTACACAGAGAATGGCCATTCTCCGTGCTAAATTAAGAGTTTTCAGTTGATGAGCTCTTCACAAAGTTTGATAAATAGGACTGCCACCCCCCTGGCAGTCCTATACTGAAGTAGGACTGTCAAGGTGCTGGCAGTCCTAACTCAAACTTGCTGTTGCAGCAAGTTTCAGTCAGGACTGCCAGCACCCTGGCAGTCCTACTTTAGTGTAGGACTGCCATGGGGCTGGCAGTCCTACTTATCATACTCAGTGAAAGAGTTTTCAGTTGAGGAGCTCCTCACAGAGTTTGATAAGTAGGACTGCCACCCCCCAGGCAGTCCTATACTGAAGTAGGACTGCCAGGGTGCTGGCAGTCCTACTTTAGTGTAGGACTGCCAAGTGGGTGGCAGTCCTGATACTGATACTCTGTACATAAAAAACAATAATTCATCACAAGTACATAAACAACAATAATTCATCACAACTACATAAATATTCCACATCCATCTTAAGATTCATCACAATAATCCAACTACAATAATTCATCCCAATAATTCATCACAACTACAATAATTCATCACAACTACTTAAGTTTCAAAGATTCTACATCCAAATTAAGTTTCAAACAAGTACATAACTATTCCACATCCAACTTAAGTTTGAAACAAGAAAAATATCCAGATCCAACTATATATCATGCCGGCCTTTGAATGAGACTCCCTATTGTTCATGAAGGGGAAGTCGACCACGTCGTCGATACGATCAAGCTTGTTGGCGACCGCGACACTAGTGTCACTTTGGCAACCTCTTCGAGCTTCGGGCGCCGGTTCGAAAATTGTTATCGGACGCTGGAGAGGACGTCCCGCACGTTCCTTCCGCTTTGACGCGGTAGGCCGTATTCTTTTGTTAGCGGCCAGTGGGCTGCATGACAACATACAGTTATTAAATAATAGAAACAGAAATAGGACATGCAGTTACCCTCCGCATATGAGCATCATGCAGTTACCCACTCCCATATGTCATTACAGTAGGACTGCCAAGCATGTGGCAGTCCTAATGTAAATCAGGAGTGCCATAGTCCTGGCAGTCCTCTTTCACGAGAGGACTGCCGGGACCATGGCAGTCCTGATTTACATTAGGACTGCCACATGCCTGGCAATCCTACTGTTATGAGACCCGAACTGCCAAAACGAGATGCTAATTTGTCGTGTTCTAGGGTTAGGGTTTCAACATAAAATGTGGGTTTCTTGTGTTCAAAATTAGGGAAGAGAACCATAAAGAGATTCTAAACCTATTTTATTAAAACTTTTTCCAGAATTAAAAATATTCTAGGGTTTTGAATAGAATATACAAAATTCTCAAAGAAATTAGGAAAGAACGTACCTAGATTCCGGCTGCTTTGACTTGCGTGTCATCTCTTCGAATCTACGAAGGTTGTGGAAGAAATCTTGGTGGAGGAATTAGGAGTGGAGTGGTGGAGAAGAAGAAATTAGGGTTTTAGGAGAGAGAGAGGGAGAGAGCTCTTTTTTCTTCTTGAGGAGAGAGAGTGTAGAATGACAAATAAAATAAAATAAAGGATTTGGGGGATTGGGCTACCCCCTAGCAAATTTTGGATGCCCCCTAGCAAATTCTTCATCTTCTTGGGCTGCCCCCAAGTAAGTGATGCCCCAAAGCAATTTTGGTAGTGCCCTTAGAAAAAACCTAAATGTATTGCTGGTGGATTCTCTCTGATTTATTCATCACACTTCCCTGGTTGTTATTATTTGTTGACAGGAAGGTGGGCCTCCACCTTTTGTGTGGGGGCTGATAGAGCTCTATTTGCTTATGGATAATATTACCTTGATTTGGGTTGGTCTGGTTAACCGCCTCAAGATCTTCAATCATATCCTTTGTTGGCCGATCTCTATCTGAATCTTACTGTTGGACCGACGTTTGCTGGGTTACTGGATTCCGGCGACTGCCTCCTTGGAAGAGCTTGATAGCGCCATGAACTCCTCCTCCTTGATGCGAGGTTTAAGTAGCTCCTTTATACGTCGTTTTTCTTCAGTCGACCAATCGTCTCCGATGAAGGAGGCAAAGGATTCTCGTTCGCTACAGTTTGTAATGGCGTGGCCCAACCTAGCACATGTCATGTCTCGCTCCCGTAGAAGCGATCTTCCTCGCTAAAGCGTGATGCCGCACGAGCCTAGATTATGCTCGTACAAGGCGGGTTCCATAACGGCCGATTACAGCGGCTGCGACGGGGTCGTCGCACAGAATTCCAAGCAGAGACATTGAATAATAGCAGCAAAAATTTAGAACAAAACACAAGTCATTCAAAAGATGCATTTTATTGATATTGAAACAATGATTACAATGGGGCACAAGGCCAAGATTTCAAGCCATTCAAGCTCACTCAACTCACAGTACAAGTCACTCAGCTCTCTCTCATCTCTCAACACATGTCTTGAACCAGCGGATGCTTCGGAAGGCGACGCCCATACATTATGTCCCGTATAACTCTTGACTCCACGCGGCCGTACGCCTCGAATCGCCAAGGAACTCCGTGCCTTGACGCATCCAAACGAGCTTCGCGCCACGAGCTTCTACCTGTGCCTGCACATGAAAACTTTGTGGGTGTCAGTACTTAACTGTACTGGTGGAATGAGCTCCTCGTCCACCCATACAAAACTAACATGTTAACTTTACTTTGTGCAACATAACCCTTTTGATTGTCTTTCTACTCTTGTCTTAGGATCAGTTTTAGGACCTACGCCTTGGCCTATTTTGTGTCTCTAGACCACCCCGTGCTTGCAACAACAACGTCAACTCATACTTTGCCTCTAGACCCCTTATCGCATCAACGACGTTAACCTATCAAATCATATTTGCCTTACGGCCCAAAATCAGAGATGCGACTACACGATAGTACCCAATTTTCTTATGACCGTGCTACAAATCCATCGTGTCGTGCCTCGCAACTCAGTGTGACATAACCATATCTCCGCCTCGCAGCCCTTGCTACTTTAATCACCAACTGACCCAATCAAGACTTGTGGGCTAAGTGTTGTTTTCCATAAAGAAATTCTCTTTATTTGTTGTATTTCTGGGAAAATTACAACTGTGGGAATCTGATCTAGAAGACGATCACTTTATCACTAGGACTATGCGAAGAAGAAAAGCTCTCAAAATTTTGACTGTAGATAACTATGTATCTGTATAATGAATGAGAAAAAGAACTCTATTTATAGAGTCGAAAATAAAACTGAAAAGATAACTGTCTTCACAGCCTGTGCTTAGTTGAAAATCATGCAGGATTTAACATGCGCAAGGTTGTGAGAAGTTACTGGACGTGGCCTGTAACTGTTGGACACATGGCGATCATGCATGAGTCATGTGCAAGTTACAGGACCCGCAGGTGAGAGATCAGTGGCATGGCTGCCACGTACTCCAATTTGATGAAATCTACGCAGACTTGTTGAAGACGAAATTCACGCAAACTCGGTGTAGAAAGCTTCAAAATCCACGCAAACTTGGGGCAAGAAGCTTCAGGATCCACGCAAACTCGAGGCAAAAAAGCTTCAAAATCCACGCAGACTTTGAGGAAGAAAAACTTCCGAATCCACGCAAACTTGAGGTGAAGAACTCAAAAATACACGCAGATTTGAGATAGGACTGCCAGCTGTTTTGATTTGGTGTGTCTTGACTGACACAAAATCTCTGACAGTGATTGCTTTGTCAGTTGCATTAAATGACAAGAAGCTCTTTTGGTACGCCAACATGACGAAGGTTGAGTCTTGCTGAAGAAGATTTCGAAAATCACGCAATAGACGGCTGTGATCTCTCGAATTCTGTACATACGTAGCATACGAAGAGACATTCTTCGACTGTCGTGCTGTCAGTCATAATGACTCTCTGACAAATGATGAGCTGTCTCCCAGCGTGATTTGTAAATATCGTCTGGATCAACTGAGCGTGACTTTTGACTCTGTCTTGATCAACTCAGAGTGATTGCTGGACTTGTTCTGATCAACTCAGCGTGACTGTCATTTTTAAAGGTCTACAAAACCCCCTTCAAAGTTTTCGAAAAATGATAAATTATTTCGAAATACTTTAAAATAGAGATGATAAAATGGAATCAGTCACGCTGATATGACTTCAAATTTTTCGGAAGTCGGAAAGACTTTGGAGTTTCTTTGAAAACATCCAAATGAACTTATTAAATGTCATGATGACTCTTCATTTTTCGAGACTGATTGCATCCAATTTATGGTAGAATATGAACCGCTGACGAGCTCTGTTATATAAACAGGGAGATGATTTAATCTTCATCTTACGTCAACATGACACCAAAGGAGAGAGCTGAGGAAGAAGCACGCAAGTTGGGCTTTTGTTCCCATGGTGACCCCACTTTTAGGGGTGAAGAGCCAGAGCCCCTTGTCTTCGAGCTCAAAGATGATCCCTTACAACTAGCCAAGAATTTCTTGAGCTATTTTGGGTTGGATGGCTCGTCCTCTTCTGATGGGCGCAGCCTCATAGAGCAGCGTGAAATGTTTAAGGCTCTGTTGCACCGCATGGGGGTCAAGAGCGTAGAAGAACTGGGCACCAAGCTCAGCCGTTCTGGGAAATAGAGCGTGTCTTTCATACTCTTATTGCATTCTTTTTGTTTTGTCTTTTGTAAGGCCATCAGTGCCTGTCTTGAAGAATGTAGTACAACTTTTGCATTGAACAGCGTGCATTAATGAAGAATGTTAATTAGCACTCTTTGACTGTTTTCGATGTTGTGCTGTCTTCCAAAGCACACGTGTCATCCATTCCATGGTTTACGAGCGCTATTTACGCGGATCTTTTCCAAGAATAGGCTTGTACTTTGTCCTTTAAATAGATAGATGAGTTTCACAGATACTCATCTCTCATTCTTCTTCTTCTTCTCTGAGAACGAAATTTTTGAGAGATTTTATTCTCAAACAGGAAAGCAATGCCTTCTAATGTTCGATTTCTGCATACTATATCAAACATGAGTTTGCCAATCCTTAGCACCAAACTTAAAGGTAAGTCCAGTATAGTACGCGTACTATTTTTGCTGTTGAAGATAGGCTTTCTGTTTCTGATTGAACAATGCACGCTTGACCAGCCAGTGCGTGTCAAATGACATTTCTATTGATTAATTCTCTTTTTCCTTGCTGTTTTCTGCAGAAGCTCGGCTAAAGATTTTCTTCAGAAATGGCATTGGTGATGTGGATGCTGTGGAGAATATCCTGCTGATACCAACATCAGGGAGCTCATGCGCTTTTGACGCACAAATCAGACAACTCAGAACTCTTCGTGGGATAGAAGGGTCTTCCTCAGATAGTAGGAAGAGCCTTTATACACGAGAGTTGTATGGTGGAGTCGGCTCTACCCCGAGAAATCGGGTAGTAGAGTCCCTTTTACGGTTGAACCAGGAATTGTATCCCAAGGTTTGGATACATTCCTGTCTCCTCTGAAAGGTTGCTCCTAATCCACCAGTTGTATTGGCAGGAACACGCCTTCGTGTTGCCCTACTCTGTGGTTCTCCTCTCGTCTGAGAGATAAGACCAGAGTTTGATTCCTGCTGGACACCCAGGAATTGCCACAAACAACGAGATTGCCAGAGAAGATCCAAGAAGAAATAGATCTCAGTTGTACATAGAATGAAAATCCAAGATTTGTAATAGATTTCCATTATGATTTGTAAGAAAGTCTAAGAAAATGTAATAGACTTTTTGTGGTGAAATGAGAATGGGAATGATAATTCTTCTATGCTCAAAGATTTGTATTTGTGGATGAATTATGGACATGATAGATAATGAAATCTTTTTTTCTGTTTTAGAGTATATGATATTATCAGAGGTATTATGGACGTGATAATATGTAGGAACTCAAAAGAAAATAGATTGATTTCTATGCAGAGGTCAAAGAGAATGACAAATGAGTAAGTAGATTCGGAATTGATTCAGAGGTTATAAAAACGTGATCAATAACGAATTCCCCACTTAATAAATTGATAGAAGATTATGAACGGACGAACCGTTAGATGAAATGATGAATGGATGAACCGTCGGATGAACGTAATAAATGAACGGTTGAACCGTCAAGTATTAACGAATGTATGAATCGTCGGATGAATGTGACGCTTCATTATTTGAGGAACTTCTGCCTATAAATATAGCAGAAATCTGATAAGAACGAACACTTCTTCTTTCAAACATAAAAATGTCGTCTGAAGAAGCATCCAAGAAGACTGAGATTGCCTCAATGGTTCAGAAAGGCACTAAAGAACACCCTGCTGATCCAATTCAATCGAAGAAGGTGGAAGCAGGCGAAGGTTCGTCTGTACCCAAGCCACCAAGGGACATTCTGGATTTCCTGCTCGAACCAGGAAGGACTGAAGAAGAAGAAGCCATGAGGATGGCTGCTTGCAAGTTTCTTGTAGGTTCCAGCAAGGAGATCCTCAGCTCTTTTGCTGATCACGTCTTCGAGAAGGATGGCAGTGGCCCACGTCCAAATGTAGAAAAGGATGATAGTGATCTTCCTTAATATCATGTATCATCATTCATGATTAAAAATAAAATAAAAATTTTATTTCTAAACATGAAACTGTCTGATGATTACAAGCATTTATACATAGTACTTTTTAAGGAATTTGCCATTAATAGGCATCAAGACTTTCCGACCATCCAATTCTGAGAGTTGATAAGCTCCATTTGAGAAAACTCTGCTCACAATATAGGGACCTTTCCACTTTGCGTCAAATTTGCCCTTGCTCATATGAGTCATAGTCATATGACGTCTGACTGTTAGAACAAGTTCTCCTTTTTGATATGCTCGAACTCTGACTTTCTTATTAAAAGCTCTTGAGATCCTAGCTTGATAGAATTCAATATTCTGTTGAGCAGATAATCGCTTTTCATCCAGAGCTTCTAATTTCTGAAGTCGAAGACGATCATTATTTTCAGCAGTGAGTTTATTAGTGATTGCTATCCTTAAAGAAGGAATTTGAATCTCTAATGGAAGAACAGCTTCGGAACCATATACCAGAGAAAAGGGTGTACATTTAGTAGCATTACGAACTGTAGTACGATAGGCCCACAAATATTCACCGAGCTTGTCACTCCAATTACGTTTGTTAGTAGAGACAAACTTCTTTAGGAGTTTGATGATGGTCTTATTGAAAGCTTCTGCTAATCCATTAGCTGCCGGATTATATGCGGTAGAAGCCACATTGTTGATCCGATGGTCGTTGCAGAATCGAGTAAATTTCTGACTGACGAACTATGGACCATTATCATGAATAATGCGTCGAGGAACACCAAATCTGTAGATGACATGATGCTTAATAAAGCTGATAACATTGGACGTCTTAACTTCAGATAAAGGAATGGCTTCGGCCCATTTGGAGAAGTAATCGGTTATTGCAAGAATAAACCGATGACCCTTGGATGACGGCGGATTGATCGGGCCGATAATGTCCATGCCCCAAGCTTCGAAGGGCCATGATGTTGCCGTCGGATGTAGAAACTCCAAGGGTTGATGAATAAAATGCGCATGGATTTGACAGGCTTTACACTTCTTTGCGTATCCGATGGCATCAGATACCATAGTGGGCCAATAATAACCCATACGTCGAATACGGTCTTGAAGTTTTGGTCCAGGCTGATGTGCTCCACAAATTCTATCATGTGCTTCGCGAATAATTTGTTGAGCCTCGTCACCAGCAATACATCGAAGAAGTAAACCATCATAAGCTCGACGATATAAGGTCTTTGTTGTATGATTGTAATAGAATCTGAGTGATCGTCGTCTGATAGATGCTGCCTCACTCGGATCATCCGAAAGAATATCATACAATACGAAATCTAAGAAAGGAAGTCTCCAATCTTTATCCGTATTTTGATTTTCGGCCGAGTTACTGAAGATAAATTCCATGCTGGAATCAGATGAAGATGATAAAGATTTACGACTAAATCCAAATCCTCTTGTTGTGTTGACGTCATGAGATGTTGATTCTTCAATGTCAACAGGAAGACCTAGAGTCAGATTGTTTTCGAGATGAAATAATTCTCGATTACGAACAACAATCATTTGTTGCCGTCTGATTGGAATAGCCAACACCGTCGCAAGATTGGCAAGAGCATCAGCTTCTGTGTTACATGCCCGCCTAACATATTCAATGAAGAATTCTTTGAACGAAGAAGCCATAGATATAGCCGATCTATGATAAGGAACCAAATCTTGATGGCGAACTTCATAAGTACCCCTTATCTGATTGACAATGAGTTTAGAGTCTTCGTACGCCTCCAAATGTTGAATATTCAGATGTTTAGCGAGTTGAAGACCAATAAGCAATGCATTGTATTCAGCTACGTTGTTTGAACATGGCTGATCAAGAGAATAGGCTCTTTGGATAGCAAGACCTTCTGGCGATACAAGAACGATTCCAACTCCAGCGATAATATCACCATTAGGACCAATTCTTGAAGCTCCATCAAAGAATAGACGTCAAGTAGGATCCTTTTCAGCAATTTGATTCGAATCTAGGACTTCATCTGGGATTTCGTCATAGAGTTTTGAATTCTCTGGAATTGAGTGAGCAACCAGAAAATCGGCTAAAGCTTGTCCTTTGACTGATTTCTGAGGAATATAATGCATGTCATACTGAGCAAGTAGAATTCTCCAATTAGCCAGTCGAGAATTCAAAACACTGGGTTTCTTCATCATGATCCGTATAGGATTGATCCTGGAGATGACATGAATAGTCTGGCCCATGATATAATGTCGTGTCTTTTGGACAGCGAACATCAAGGCTAGACATTCTTTTTCGACCGGTGAATATCGAGGTTCAGCTCCGGTCATAGTGCGACTGAGATAGTAGATGGCTTGTTCATGACCATTTTGATTCTTTTGAGCAAGTAATGCACCCAATGAATGACTCATTGCTCGAGTATATAGGAGGAACGGTATTCCTGAGACGGGAGGTACCAATACTGGTGGGCTCATCAGATATTGTTTTATATCATCGAATGCTTTCTGACATTCATCATTCCAGACAAAAGAGATACCTTTCTTCATAAGTTTGTTGAATGGTCTGCAGCGTCCTGATAAATTAGAGATGAATCTCCTGATATAAGCGATTCTTCCTTGAAATCCTCGTAGCTCTTTTAAGGAGCGTGGAGGACGCATCTCTTGGATGGCTTTGATCTTCTCGGGATCCACGTGTATACCTTTAGCAGTAATGACGAAGCCGAGAAATTTGCCACTAGAGACGCCTAAGAAGGACTTAGTAGGGTTCATCTTTAATTGATGCTTACGCATTAGATCAAAAATAGTCTTCAAATCTTGGATGTGATCCTCCTTTTGTCGACTTTTGACTGCAATATCATCAACGTAGCATTCGACTATTTTTCGCAAATGTTCACGGAATATAGTGCTCATAGCTCGTTGATAAGTTGCTCCTGCATTCTTGAGACCAAATGGCATAACTGTATAACAATATGTACCAATCGGCGTTCTGAAAGAAGTGTGCTTCTCGTCGTCTGGAAATATTTTAATCTGATTGTATCCAGAATACCCGTCCATGAATGACATCCGTTCAAATCCACAGGTATTATCAATCATACATCAGTGATTGGTAGAGGGAATTCGTCTTTAGGACATGCCGTATTGAGATCGCGGAAGTCTATGCATACTCTGATCTTGCCAGTCTTTTTAAGAACAGGAACTATGTTAGCCACCCAATCGGGATGTTGTTCCTCTCTAATAAATCCGGAGGCTATGAGTTTATTGACTTCAGCTTCAATTGTATCCATAATATCTGGACGAAATCGTCGCTGTTGTTGTTTGACCGGTTTAGCATTCGACAAGATATTGAGCTTGTGAGTTGCAATTTGTGGATCAAGCCCTGGCATATCTTCATAACTCCAAGCAAAGACATCAATGTAATCACGAATGAGCTTGATCATGTCTTGCTTATCAGCTTCTGAAAGACTTTCACTGATGAATATTGGTTTGGGGGATCCCTCTTCACCAATATCTATTTGAACAAGTTTATCTTTAGTCGGAGGTTCTTTTTGCTCGAAACAAAATTTCCATTGATTATCTAATCTTTGGGCCCATTGTTCTGATTCAGGTGAGATTTCAAGTTCGTCTTCGTCTTCATCACTTTCTTCAGAATGGTCAATAGAAACCATGTTGGAAGACAGAATGTTGCAGTAGAAGTCCCCGATACTCGTATCGGAATCCCAAGAAGTGGTACTAGAAGAATCAGATCTTTTATCTTCGTCAGACTCAGGATCTTCATGGATAATATTGATAAAAGGAGTAGGAGAAATATAGCCCAATCCGCATTTTGTCCTTCCATATTTCAGAGGAGGAATACGAACAGGCATTTTTCTTCCCTTTCCATCATTGAGGCCAGTCCTGAAGTCATAGCCCATATTTTTGATGATATCTTTAGATTGCTGACTATAGCGACGTAGTTGTAATCTTCCAGTATCATCATTTCTGTCATCATCTTCTAAATCAGAAGGACTTTGAGGCCCTTTGTAAAAGAATATTGGAATGTCTCCTGGCTTTCTGCTGGGAACTAGAAAGTATAAAGATTGTACAGGTTCTAGGGATACATCTGTATGAACAGTCTGTACAACTCCAATGGTTATTGTGTTCAAGTCATCTAACAAATGTAAATAACTATAAACATAATTACACACATCAGCGTACTGCAGAGATGGAGACTTTTCATTGAATGTAAAAGCAGCAATATTTACATTGGAAGAAGGCTGAGATTTAGAGATCTTAGCCAAGTCAATGACTAAAGGGGGAGAAGAAGGAGAAGAAGAAGCTTTGTTTTGATTAAGATCGATAACAAATGGCTCAAAAGAGGTGAGCTCCCTTGAAATTTGAGATGGAAGAGTAATCCGCCCTCCAACTGGAATTAGCAGAGTATCCTGTGAAGATACAGGAATTGTAGTACGTCCACTGACAGGAATGATCATTGTATTTTGAGTAGACGACTGAGATAGTGGAGAGATCCGTCTACTCACTGGAATGATTAAAGAACCTTCTCCAGAGAGTTTGGGAGATTGTTGTTGAGTAGTTCGACCTTTAACAGGGATTATTAAGGTCTCACTTTGTGAATCCTCTTTCTCCATGGCTTGTATGATCCTTGTATACTCTTCTTTGTACATCTGGGAATCATTGAAATAAGCTTCAACCCCATGGAAGGGATTTATATCAGCAACTTCTTTTTGTACTCTTCCATTGCTGTCGATGTATTTAAAGCACTGATGAAGAGTAGAGGGCACCACATTATTTTCATGAAGAAAGGGTCTCCCCAGAAGAAGATTATAGGATCCCATGATCTCGATCACATAGAAAGTGACTTTGGATCTGAAATCACCTATCTGAAGTCTCAGATGAATCTTCCCCAAAGGCTCACTTCGGCTTTGATTGAATTCCAAGATAGTAGTAACCGTCTTGGAGAGCTTGTGAAGAGGGATTTTTAGTTCATCCAACAGACTCTTTGGCATTATGCTTATAGCAGACCCTGGGTCAATGAGGATACGATCTATCTTCATCGTATCGATATAACCAGTGTAGTAGAGAGGCCGATCATGTCGATTGTCCTCCAGTAGCATGTCGTCTTGTGTAAAGGTGATATTTGGGATAATCTCCAATACACTGTTGCAATGTAAGCAAGTGGCAGGTTCTGCATCTGGCTTCTTCAATTGTGCAAGACAAGAGTCTGCTTGAAGAAGTGCTTCACTTAACGTCTCCCGAGTCTCTTTAGAAAGACGTAAAAGTTCAAAGAGGGACATTCTAGCTGGAGTATTAGCAAGTTGAGCTAAAATGTCGAAGTTGTAAGGCTTCTGAAGCCCAAGAGGAGGGGACTTCTTGATTGGTTTATCAAACCTAGCCTGTTGTTTGTCTTTCTCAAGAGCTGTAGGCTTGGGAGGAACAGATTCAACTGGTGTGGTTGAAGGAACAGGTGCAGTAGATGATTCTTCTTCAGGAGGGACATTAGTAGCATCTTTAGCAGCTGGAGGGATATCAGTAAGATCCTCAGGATTCTTAGAATAATCCTTTAGATAAGGTTTCCCCGTTCGAGTAGCACTAACAAATGCTTCTTCATTATTTTTCGGCTCTGTGTCAGAGGTAGATCCGAGAGAAGTCATATGACATGATTTAATCTTTCCAGACTTCTTGGACTTTTGAGGAGAAGGAGATTCAAAGTCTGCCACTAGATCAGGATGAATCCACATGATTTCTCCAGTCTCCAAAGTGATTGGCACCAATCCTTCAGACTGTGGAGGAGAAATATTCACTATTTCAAGAGTTGCCTTGGGAATAGGAACGATCCCACTTTTAAGGAGTTGAGGAGGGAAATCTCCAAATTGCATAGAGACGACGTTGGAGGTGACGGTCTTCTCTTTTGGAGTAAGGGAGATAGCTCCAGATTTAATCATTTCTTGGATCTTTCCTTTCAGTACATAACACGTACGAATTGTATGACCCAGCATTCTGTGGTATGGACAGTATTTGGGATGATCTGTCTTACCAGCTTTATCAGGCTTCTTGATTTCAGGTAATTGTATTTTATTACCTTTCAGCAGACATTCAAAGATACCAAGGACATCATCGTCGTCAAAAGAATATTCTTCTTTGGGGCGAGGTATTCTTGATTGTTGAGTTGTAGAGGCAGGAGTTTGAACAGTTGATGCATCTTTGCTCTGAAGATTAACTTCAAGAGTTTCTTTTCCCTTGCGAGCATTGTTTTTATTGTTAGTACCTTGACCTGTTTCTTTAGGAGTCATCTGCACTCCTAAACCTTTGAAGGTTTCAGCACTAATTTCTGCGGCCTTGGCACTAACTATGAAAGAAGGCCAGTCTTGGAATTGGGTGGATCCTGTCCACATGCTGATGATTGGCAACAAGTTTGATTTGTATGTGTCGATAGTGACAGCATCAGGAGTTCCAAGAGGCATCTTCAGAGCTTCTCTTCGAAACCGTTCAATGTAATCCTCTGTAGTTTTATTATTCTTCTGCTTGATTCTAATAAGAGCAGACATAGTCATGTCATTGAGCCCTTCATAGAACCGTTCAAGAAACATCTGTTTGAAACCAGCAAATGAGGTAATGCACCCATCTGGGAGACTTCTATACCATTCATAAGCCGTTCCCTTGAGACATCCAATAAATATCCGAGTAAGGAGGGCATCACTTGGTTGCAATTGATCAGTCATCACTTTAAAGTGATTAATAAACTGACTTGGAGAAGTGGTTCCATCATAGAAAGAGATAGTAGGAGGCTTGTATTTAGGAGGATATGATACTTGCTTCCATTCTATCGGATAAGGTTGCTTGATGCCTAACCTTTGTAAACCATCTTTCTGTTTGAATGCCTCGAATTGAGTTTTGAGATTCCTCAATTCTTCATTAACAACCCCGGAGGATTGTGGAGTTGTAGCTTGTGGAGAATAGTTAGGAGGAGGAACAGCATTGTAAGCACTACCCCCAGCTCCAGAAAGACTAGGAACTGGTTGAACTTGCCCAGGAGTATTGGACTGGACTGCTGGAGGAACATGTACTGGACTTACACCAGTGTCAATTGGTGTAGCTTCTGGTACAGTCTGTTGATTTTGCAGTTGGACTGCCATGAGTTCATACATCGACTTCATATTATCAGCCATAGACCTCATTTGCTGTTCCAAAGAGGCAATTCTTTGTTCTTGAGGAGTCATAGAAGAAGAAGGTTCGTCAGTATTCCCATCAACCATATATGTTGTGACTGTACGAGGGATTATTGATGAACTTGTGGATATTGTATGCTCTGAATCACTGCTTCGTGCATCAAAGTCATTTAAAGGAGAACTACCCCCAGTAGAAAGAGGTGGGAAATTAGATTCTTCCAGAAATTCAGAATCATCTGCAGCGATCAAATTTCTTTGACTAGAGGCCAGGACTCTTGATCTGGTGCCTCTATATACTCCATCTGGACTATCATTTCTACTCCCAGTATCCCGAGAGGTCATGTTGACAGAAGCAAACAAAGGCTCATCTTCATCAGGCATAGGTTCACACTGAATTCGATTAAAGACAGATTGTCGTTTAGTTTGACATCTGTATTGCATTGTGATTTTCGACTGGAAGTCGTATTCATGATCAGTATGGTTCTGAACCATTGATTGACATCTGCAATGAATTATGACTCTTGGATAGAAGTCACATTCAGCATGATCTTTTGTCATAGAATTACTCCTTCTCTTCTGTTGAAGATGTTCTCGTAAATCTGTTTGCGAAGATTGAGGAGTATATTTCCTGTTCTTGGGTCTTGATGACTCTAGATTATACAGAGAGTGATTAATATGAGCCACATAGTTTCTTATATACTCTGCATCTGGATCTCTTATCCTTGTTTCCAACTGGTATGGTTTCTTAACACCAGAAGTATTCAGTTTTGTTCTTAGATCAGTTGTAGGTAACATATGGAGTTTTCCTTCCATTGATCTGGATATTTGCAGAGAAGGAAGAGTTGAACCATCCCTTTGATTAGGAGTTGGTAACAGACCCTCTTTTATGGACAAATTCTGTGCCCAATTTGAAGAAGTCATAGAAGAAGACACTAAGGAATGTTTCTTCTTAGACTCATTCAAGTTTTGAGACATAGAATGTCCAGAAGGAAGAGTAGTCAAAAGACCATCTCCTTTCCTTTGACTAACAAAAGTGTCAGTCAAAGCTGTTCCTGAAGTAAAAACTACAGGAGCTGAAGAAACAACTAAAGAGTTATTCCTTTTCGAAGGAACTTTGTATGGAAGACCACCCCCAGTTCCAGTAGAACTTGGTAAAGAAGAAGAGATAGCTAAAGAGCTATTCTTCTTAGATAAAATACACGCTGAAACAGACTTGGTTAAGGAACCAGTACTGTTAGCGTGACTTTTGAATTTGAGATTACACGCTGGAACAGATTTGGCTAAGGAGCCAGTACTGTCAGCGTGACTGTTGAATGTGGGATTACACACTGGAATAGATTTGGCTAAGGAGCCAGTACTATCAGCGTGATTTTTAGAGTTGAATTTGCACGCTGGAACAGATTTGGCTAAGGAGCCAGTACTGTCAGCGTGACTGTTGAATGTGGGATTACACACTGGAATAGATTTGGCTAAGGATCCAGTACTATCAGCGTGATTTTTAGAGTTGAATTTGCACGCTGGAACAGATTTGGCTAAGGAGCCAGTACTGTCAGCATGACTTTTGGGATTGAATTTGCACGCTGGCACAGATTTGGCTAAGGAGCTAATACTGTCAGCGTGACTTTTGGATGTGAGATTGCACACTGGAACAGACTTGGCTAAGGAGCCAATACTGTCAGCGTGACTTTTGGATGTGAGATTGCACACTGGAACAGACTTGGCTAAGGAGCCAGTACTGTCAGCGTGACTTTTGAATGCTGTCATCTTCGAGCGCACAAGAGTGTGCGTGCTTGCAGTAGAGTTCTTGCCAGTGTTAGGAGTAGACACTGTGGCAGAGACTTCACCATTGACTGCCAACTGATTCTTAGGGACATAGACAGAGTGTCCCTTCAATTTGGCAGTGGTAATGGAGGCTGGAGTGGGCTTGCCACCCTTAGCCCGCTGTATTTCTTCATAGGCGAGTTGATCGAATTTGATCGTCATCACCTTCTTCGTCGAGCCGATTGACGAAGTGTCGCATTGAGTTGTTGCCATCTCAGAAGAGGAGATGGTTTTCCCCAGCAGAGTCGCCAATTTGTTTTTCATAAAAAAATTCTCTTTATTTGTTGTGTTTCTGGGAAAATTACAACTGTGGGAATCTGATCTAGAAGACGATCACTTTATCCCTTGGACTATGCGAAGAAGAAAAGCTCTCAAAATTTTGACAGTAGATAACTATGTATCTGTACAATGAATGAGAAAAAGAACTCTATTTATAGAGTCGAAAATAAAACTGAAAAGATAACTGTCTTCACAGCCTGTGCTTAGTTGAAAATCACGCAGGATTTAACATGCGCAAGGTTGTGAGAAGTTACTGGACGTGACCTGTAACTGTTGGACACATGGTGATCATGTATGAGTCGTGTGCAAGTTACAGGACCCACAGGTGAGAGATCAGTGGCATGGCTGCCACGTACTCCAATTTGATGAAATCCACGCAGACTTGTTGAAGACGAAATCCACGCAAACTCGGTGTAGAAAGCTTCAAAATCCATGCAAACTTGGGACAAGAAGCTTCAGGATCCACACAGACTCGAGGCAAAAAAGCTTCAAAATCCACGCAGACTTTGAGGAAGAAAAATTTCCGAATCCACGCAAACTTGAGGTGAAGAACTCAAAAATACACGCAGACTTGAGATAGGACTGCCAGCTGTTTTGATTTGGTGTGTCTTGACTGACACAAAATCTCTGACAGTGATTGCTTTGTCAGTTGCATTAAATGACAAGAAGCTCTTTTGGTACGCCAACATGACGAAGGTTGAGTCTTGCTGAAGAAGATTTCGAAAATCACGTAATAGACGGCTGTGATCTCTCGAATTCTGTGTATACGTGGCATACGAAGAGACATTCTTCGACTGTCGTGCTGTCAGTCATAATGACTCTCTGACAAATGATGAGCTGTCTCCCAGCGTGATTTGTAAATATCGTCTGGATCAACTGAGCATGACTTTTGACTCTGTCTTGATCAACTCAGAGTGATTGCTGGACTTGTTCTGATCAACTCAGTGTGACTGTAATTTTTAAAGGTCTATAAGTGTCACTCGATCGACTTTGCCTTGCGGCGTTTCCTGACTTAAACTCAAGCTGACTCAAATCCAAACTATGCAACTTATATGCCGACAACTTAAGACTCGACACCACATCCCTTGTCGAAGCATGTCGCCTACGTTGTAACCAAATCTTAGACCCAACATTTTTTTCTAACTGTACACACATCCAACTCGTCTCAATCCAAAGGCATACACGTGGGTTGCCGCCATGCCGACTCATCTATATGAACTAGTCACTAGCGCCCAGCGCTATCATGGACTACCATAGCTTGTTAGACGGTCGCCCCCTGCCAGCGTGAGTAGCGAGCTCCGCTACATGTCCCCGCCTAACCCGTGCGATCATCCAGCACTGCTAATCATGTCTCTATCGAAACGGTCCCGTTGGCCGCCTGGGTCGCCATTCGAGAAACAAACTCACCTTGTATATGTTGTCTAATGACCATGTAAGACTCGACTCGAACTGACGTCTCACACAGTCATTCTACTTCTAGTGTTACCATCTCTTTCAGGACCAAGTTCAATACTTCTCACATCTAAGACCTCGTCTCGACGACCCATGGTCGCGAGCACTCTTCTTCCTTGCCCTATCTTTTCATTCAACTCAAGAACGACTATTTGAAAGCCCCCTTTTTCTAAACTCAATGAATCAACCGTGGCTCGTTCCTTACGCCAATTGGTGTTCTGGACAAAATTATCGTCTAAGACATTTTATACGAAGGGCCTTAAGGTCGTGAAACCAAGTAATTTCGACAACCATAGAATACGTGGGACAATGCTTAGAACTCCCTCAATCGCCTAGCATAACTTAGCCTAACTCAATCGAGCCTACAACTTAACCCGTGGGACGAGCAAATGCTATGCCAAGCCTTGCATCGTGGAACTGTGCATGCTTTATCAAATATTTACGTGGGCGACGCCTATGACTTAGGCTAACTCATAGTTTTGTGTCGAAGACCAACTTTTCTTCTTCCAAGCCATGGGATGAAGGACCGAGTGTCATTTTCAAAGCATGTCGTGCACCAACTCTAAGCCGACCGTTGGACCTTTCCATATTCTAACTCAATTCGACCCGTCGGGATTATTCCCTTAGATATGTGAATTCGTCTCTTTTATTATCAAGCCTAACTTGTACAGGTTGAAAACATACGATTTATATATGAAGCCTAAGATAAGGCGAGTTCACCGAAACTATCCCACCTAAGCGAGGAGTCGCCTCGACTGAGTGGGCCTTTGAGCAGCCATCACATGGCTAAGTCCGAACGTCGTTGGCATTTCTATTCCTCTGATTGACTGAGTGGGACGGGACACTACAGCACAGAATAGACATATTCTGGATAATCTCTCGTATTTTACCCTTACTTGACCGATAGAAACTCCATCAATGGACGTCGCTATGCTTTTCTTGAGTGGTTTTGTTATGTCAATCAATACTTTGATGCGCACGTACGTAGTCCACCTCGTCTCATCCTGAGTGGAGCAACTTCTTGGAGATCCGATTGCTTCGACGATCCTGGTGACTGCAGCACGGTTCAGGAATTTTGGTGGGACCTTGTGGAGTTGGACCCAGAGATCGGCGAAAAGGCTGGGTCACAGCATTTGATAGCTAGCAGCTCATCATTTATGCTCCAAGGTGCATCCAGAATAATGCGGTTGACTGTGCCAGCGTCATCTACCTTCACAAGGAAGGTCCTTTCGTCTAGATCCAAGTCCGACACATGGATGGTCGACGAGAACTTCCATAGGTTAGAAAGGATGGTAGCCAGTATCGATCTTGTTAATTTGCGAGTGGAATATGGTATGACTGCTAGCATGGATGCCCATTGTAGTGGCGCCATGTTATCTCTTGCAGTCAGAGCAACAGTGTCGGCAGGGCCTTGGAGGGAAAACAGAGCGGCCATTTTCTCGATGACATCTCGGTAGGAGGCCATGAATTAAGGATGGGATGATTCGAGGGGTTATGAGTCGATAAGGAGGAGGGGACAGGGAGTGGAACTTTGGGGCGGAGGAGTGGAGAAACGGGAAGAGGGTATGGAGGAGGGAGGATAGAGAAGGATGAGGGCGGCTCAAACCTTAGGGTTTGGGGAAGGAGCGCTCAGCGGATAATTTTGATGGGAGAGCTACTAATAATATTGTGGTGTTTATTATTTTACATATTGCATTTTTGCCCTATTATTTGTTTGGGAAGGCTTATATTGAATTATATTATTGTTCATCCTTTGCTTTTATTTAAATTGGTTTTGTTAAATGGTTCGTGTTTGCAAAAACAAAAGTTGAAGAACTTTATTGATACAAACTTTGTAAAAGATTACAATTTGAATTCTGAAAATGGTACAACTGTAGGAATCCAATCTAGATGACGATTGCTTTATCCCTTGGACGATGTGAACTCTGAAGACGAAGCCTCTGAAGTTGAAGACAACTCTGGAATTGAAGGCAAAAAGCCTCGGAAGAATGCAGCAGCACTTGGACAAGAACTCCTGAACTCTCTGATCTCTGATTATTGATTTTTGATCCCCTTGAATGGAGACTTGAAACTCTATTTATAGAGTTCTGAGAAATAACTAACTTTCAGTTATTCTGGACTGCGCATGATGGATTGTGCAGCAATTGGTTTGCGCAGCAATGGACTGCGCAGGCAGTTGCTGGATCATGGGTTAACTGTCTTGGACACATGGCATCATTTGATTGAAATGCGTATGATCATGCATAGGTAGTTGCCACGAAATGAGCAATTGATGGCATGAATGCCACGTGTACTTTATCATTTGTACTGGTGGAACGCGCACATTGAACTGCGCAGACTTTGGATTGTGCCAACTTGATTTGTGCAAGAAATGGATTACGCCAACTCGGATTGCGCCAACCTGGATTGCACTGCCAGCTGTCCTCGAGCGCCGTGCTGTACGATTAAACGAACGGCCGCCTCGATCTCCGTGCTGTCAGTTGTCAGAAGATTTGATTGTGTCAGATAATGATGACTTTTGCCACGTCAGCCTGCGCGCTTGGATGTGTGCGCAATCGATCCTGCACAATCTGAATGATGCACAATCTGTTGTCTGCGCAAGTCATCTGAAAGTTGTATTTCTTGATTTTCTGACTTTGTTGATGTGTGCCACTTGATTTTTTAGGACCTACAAGACCCCCTTCAAAGTTTTCGAAAGTTGAATTTATTCAAAATTTTGAAATACTTTGAATTTTGAAATTTAAACCAATTTGCGCATGATGTAAGCGGGCTGCGCAATCTGAGGGATTGTCTCCAATTTTTGGCGCAAACTGAGGCAGCCGTTTCGTTTTTGAAAACTATAAATAGCACTCTTCTTCATTTCATTTCTTTACTTTGTCTCCTTTGTGTTTGAAAGAAAGAAATTTCCGAACGAACTTCGACTTCCTTCTCCGACGATCTTCATGGCGCCTCGACGATCCTCCGCCGCCGCTAAGGGCAAGGCCCCAGCCGAATCATCAAACAGAGCTGCGCGACGAGCTTCTCGTCATGAATCCGCGCACCCTGTAATGTCAGGTAGAGAACTTTTAATCAAAAACCCTTTTAGGATTTTGATCTCACTGTTCTTCAAAATCTATCTCTTTTTAGAGATGTGATCATACTGCGCCACCCTTTTTAGGGTTCTGGTTGCACAAATCAGTTAACTCTTCATTTTTATGAAGAGCGACTTTCTGCGCAATCGGTTGAACTGCGCTGGCAGATGTTAGCGCAATCTGCTGATTTGCGCGAGATGGTCAGCGCAAACTGATGGCTGTTTGTTCACACAGTCTGACGTTTGCGCAGACTGATGCTGCGCAATCTGATGTTGCGCATTCTGATTTTACGCAAACTGATGACAGAATCTTTGACTTGACTTGTACTGATTTTTATTTTCTCTGTTTGATGCAGTTAATGTGAGAGAAGATCCAGAATATAAAACTTTTGTGGGAACTTTTTCAGAGTCGGAGTATAAAGAGGATCTCTCCCATGTACATTATCCCCAGTATGATCTACCGACCTCCCGTCAGGCGATTCTGATATCTCAAGACAATGAGACTCTACTGTGTTTAATGAATGGACAACCCTTGGAATCAGCAGACGCTGTTATTCATAAGAAACCTTTATTCTTGTTTGGTGAGGCTTTTGAGAAAAGCTCGCAACCAAGGCCGAGGATGGAGGAAAGAATAGTCCATCAGGAAGATAGGTCATTCTTTATACCAGATATTGCCCGCTGTCTCCCTTTATCCCGGTATGCTCATGCGAGCTATCCGAGGAAGATGGAGTGGAACATCACTCTTTTTCAAGATGCCCGTGCAGGGAAAATTTTCGTAAAGAAGGGGCCAAATAAGAAGGATATGTTCTACAGCTCCTCTGATCGATACAGTGTCTTGTTGAGAGGCTTGAGACCTGGTTGCAATCCGCCAGAGAACTCCTCTTTGTTAATGCCTGTCAGAACACCGATATTTGCAAACGAATTTGCGAAAGCTGAAGGGAAGTACCCCGAACAGGATATCAGATTAACTGGATTGGTGAATCCAGTTTACAGGAGATGGAACTGTATTGCAAATTGGATTCTGACAACATTTGAAGACAGACTTCAACAAATCAATTTATACCAAGCAGTACACGCCACTGTTTATGGTTTTGCACCCAATTCACACCTGTTCTTGGCCTTGGCTGAAAGATATAATTATAGAACAGGAACTTTCATGACCCCTGGTGGAGAAATCGGATTTGTACTCCACGAGATGAAATATATCTCGTACTTGCCAATGGCAGACGCTCCATATGAAGAGTTTGTTCCAACCAATGATGAGTTGGACAAACTTAGAAGGGAAAATACAGCGATGGTAGCAGTATTCGAGGAACTGCTATGCCATTACAAGATCTTCTCCCTGTTTTATAAGAGTGCTACAGCAAACACCTGTTATTCTTCGAAATGGTTACCCTATCTGTTCCTTAACCATATAGAAGAGAAGAAGACTAAGGAAAACGACAAATGCTATCCTGATTTCTTCAAACCTTTGAGCAATACAGAAGTTATGAAGCTGATGGAAGAGAGTGGTAATTTTGATAAACAAATGAAAGATGATTATCAATATCCTCCTTTAAAGAAAGGGGACACTCTGGAGAGTTACTTGAGAATGGGCTATAGACCCATGTCAAAAGAAGCCCAACTGGCAGGGTTTCTGACATACTGGCTTCGACGGTTTGTGGTTCCCGGATCCAGTATTGTGGATCGCTTTCACCGCGGCGTTCTTTTTGCCGCTGTCAAGTTAGTCTTTGGCTACAAGGTGGACCTGTTATCAACAATGACTTGCAAATTAAATGCTAGTCTTCGTCTGTATGTCGATTTGATGCTGAAAGCAAAAGGAGAGAAAGAATTCCCTCGCCTAGAACTGCCATACACATATCTATTTGGATGGTTGCTTCTCCACTATCCTACTTTAATGGACCCCGGCATGGGACCGGTTGATGGCAGCTTTCTGCGAAGGTACTCTCATGGTAAATAGAAGTATATTTCTTTGAGCGAGTGTAGATATGTTCTAAATCTGAATAGAGGATGGAACTTTTGTTGTGCTCCTCTCCCTGCTGGACATGATCAGATGCCAACAAACATGGTGGACTCAAAGATGCAGCCTCTAAACCGTACAGCCTTTGAATGGTTGAAGACAATTCGACCGTCTCATCTGGTATACCGGTTCGAAGAGGAATGTTATTTAGAACCATATCTCCCCAGCCGATTTGCTCGGCAGTTTGGATATGATCAATTCCATGTGGGGAATGCAATCACCTGCCTCCAAGGCAAGGATTTTTTGATAGACGGGGCCCGAGCTTGGGTTTATTATAATGCCCGTGATACGAAGGCCATATTCTCGATGCCAGCAAATAGCACTCATGGTCCTCGGATGCTATTTACTTATTCAGTATTTTATACATCCGCGAACACTTTTGCTGAGAATTTTATCCTCACAGATAGTTTCACTTCTTCGACGAGATTGAAGAAAGGAAGAGTTGCTCTGTCGATCCCTATAAATGATGAGGTGCACGAGCCAGCAGATGCACCTTTGGAAGTTTCGAGGGATATTATGTTCCCTCAAGAATTAAACGCAGCAATGTGCATCTCTCTGAAAGTGGGTAGATCTCCTGCAAAAAGGAAAAGAAGAGAAGATCCTCCTGCTCCAGTAGCAAAGAAGAAGTTGATCCTAGATCATTCTTCTGAAAGGATCACCACTCGATCTCAGTCTCGGCAACTGGCCGGGTCAACTCAACAAGAAGAGGCTACAACACTAACTTTCATCCAGAAACAAGTTGAAACTATCAATATAGAGAGCCCTGAGAGGCCATTGAAAAGAAAGAAGCTGGTCCTCAGAAGGAATCGGGCCTTGTCTTCAATGGTGATGGATGCTGCAGCTGGATTAATTTTGCCCTCTCCTACTCCTGTTTCAGAGCCTAGGAATAAAACTTATAGTCCTGAACATAGAGAGGAGGTTGAGCAAAGGACAAATCTTGCTCCGAAAACTGAGGCCGAAGAGCCTAAAGGAAGTACTGTGGAGGAAGTGAGGGAAGAGCAATTACAGATTATTGAACTTCCGCCTACTCCGAGAACCCTTCGCGAAGAGGAAGATCGCGAAGTAATTGCAGCTTTAGAAGATTGTAGCTACAGTCCTCTGGATGATTATGGTGACCAAGCCGCGACTACCAGCGAGAAGGCACTAGAAGAAGACGAGGATGAGGAGAGCTCTTCATTTGAGAATATTGATGACTACATGCAAGATCTTGAAGAAGATGATGAAGTGCACATATCTCCTACTGCTGTCAATGATGTAAATAAGGAGGATGTTGAAATCCCAGAACATGCTGCTGAGACCTTAAATCCTGAAAAGGATGTTGAGGCTCCCGAGAATGCTACCGATACCTTAAATCCTGAAAAGGATGTTGAGGTTTCAGAAAAAGCAATAGGTGAAGAAACCCTGGAAGAAACTCCCGCCAATGATCCCCAAGGTATAAAATGAAATTAGCAATCTCCTCTTGAATGAATTGATAGCTAACATCTTTATTTGTATTTCCTGTAGATCATGAGACTCCTCTAGCACCTCCGACGTGCACGGACATAGTGCCCATAACGACGGTAGTTGTTAGTAGCAGTCATCATTTGTCTTGTGGTTCTGAAGCGGGTAGTAGCCAAGCTGTTATAGCTGAAGCTACTTCTACTCTGCCAGATTCTACTCCTGCAAGGGATAAGCTCATTGCTGGATCGAACCAAGGTAAAACTGTCTTCATTTGATCTTTTTGGTTATTTAGCAAATGACTAGCAAAATAACAATTTTACTTTTGCAGAGGAACAACCAGGAGAGGCGACTAGTTCCACATTGGCTCCTTTATTTAAAGAACCTGCTATTCAGACACGGGATCTTGCTACCTCGTCTTCAGCAGGAGTAGCTGCAACTCCTGGCACTCTGGCAATTAATCAGCAAGTCGTCCAATCTTTCACCAGATGCTTCTTTGAATCCTTAAGACCCCTAGTCAACAAAATGATGGACAAAGATGGTGTTGATTTTTTCATGGTCAGAAATCCGACTTCTCTCTTGGTGAGGGCTGTAAGGGAGCAAGGTGACGAAGCTCAGGCTACTCTCCTCGAGCATATACTGGATGAGTTAGAGATTTCTATAAAGAATTATAAAGCACTCAACAAAGAGGAAGTGGAATCTCTAGTGCAAGCCGAATTTGAACAAATGGCCCTAGCAGCTGATATTGAAAGGGTGAACCTTCAGAATCTCTTGGAAGCTTATTCCATAAAATCTGCTGAATATAACTCTAAACTGGAATCAGTAACTTTGATGGCTGAAAGGAAAGAGAAGAGAGCTAATGAGCTGAGGGCAGAAATCGCTCGTCTCCAGAAGGAGTTGGAAGATGAAATTGCTGATCATCAAGTTACCATCGAACAATTCTAGGCTTTGACTCATGAGAAGGCAGAGTACGAGGCAACTCATGGTGCTGAGATTACACGTTGGACAGTGTCTATGCCCGTTTTCAATGAAGAAACTGGAATGGAAGAAGCGAGAAGGAGGGTGCTGTCTACTCGCGACGAACGACTGCAGACTCTGAAGCAGCAGATTGATAATTTGATGATACCTCCATCTTAAATGGAACATTTTGTACTTTATGTCTTTTTGAAGTATGTGTGTTTTTGTAATGTCTTATATTTCAATCAATAAAAGACATTTTTGCTGTGGCTCCATTATTTGTTGCATATCTTGTTCAGATATAAATAATAGAGATAGAAAATATATTCAGAGGTACAAGACATGATATATATTTCTTGATAATTTTATAGAAAATAATTATATTTATTATATCTGCTCAGAGGTAATATGGACATGGCAGAATATACTGAACATTATTATTTCAATTGACAACTTAATTGAAACGACAAGTTGCTGATATAGATGTGAGATGAACGGAAAAACCGTCAAATGATGAAATGAACGGATAAACCGTCAAGTGGTGGTGAACAAATGAATGGACGAACCGTCGGATGAATGTGATGAACGGACGAACCGTCAAGGGATGATGGATGAGCGGGCGAACCATCGGATGAATCTGATGAACGGACGAACCGTCCAGGGAATTAAATGAACGGATGAACCGTCGGGTGAATGTGTCGTTTCGTTGTTTGAGAAATCTCTGCATATAAAAAGAACAAAAATCTGACAGGAACGAGCACTTTCACTTTTCAACATAAAAATGTCGTCTGAAGATGCACTCAAGAAGACTGAGCACGCTCCGAAGGTTGAAGAAGAAGTTAAAGAACATCCTGTCGATCCAATTCAGCCAAAGGAAGCAGAAGCAGGCGAAGGTTCGTCTGCACCCAACCCACCGCGAGATATTCTGGACTTTCTGCTTGAACCAGGAAGGACTGAAGAAGAAGAAGCCATGAGGATGGCTGTCTGCAAGTTCCTCGTGGGTTCCAGTAAAGAGGTTCTCGGTTCTTTTGCTGACCGTGTTTTTGAGAAGGATAGTAGTGGTCCGCGTCCAAATGTAGAAAAGGATGATAGTGATCTTCCTTAATATCATGTACTATCATTCATGATGAAAATAAAATTTTATTTATGAACATGAACTTGTCTGATGATTTACAAGTATTTATATTTATACATAATACTTCTTAAGGAATTTGCCATTAATAGGCATCATAGCAATTCGTCCATCCATTTCTGAGAGTTGATAAGCTCCATTTGAGAAGACTTTGCTCACTACGTATGGACCTTCCCACTTTGCGTCGAACTTGTCTTTGCTTATATGAGTCGTAGTCATAGGACGTCTGACTGTTAAAACAAGTTCTCCTTGCTGAAAGGCTCTGACCTTCACTTTACGATTGAAAGTCTTCGAGATGCGGGCTTGATATAACTCAATATGTTGCTGAGCCATTAACCGCTTCTCGTCAAGTACTTCTAATTCTTGAAGTCGAAGAAGGTCATTATTCTCTATAGTGAGCTCATTAGCAATGACAATCCTTAAAGAAGGAATTTGAAGTTCCAGAGGAAGAACAGCTTCACAGCCATATACCAGAGAGAAAGGTGTAAAACCTGTAGGATTGCGGACCGTAGTTCGGTAGGCCCATAGACATTCACCAAGCTTTTCACTCCAATTCCGTTTGTTAGTGGATACAAACTTCTTGAGGAGTTTGATAATAGTTTTGTTGAAGGCTTCAGCTAAACCATTAGCGGCAGGATTGTAGGCAGTCGAGGCGACGTTGTCAATCCGATGATCATCACAGAATCTGGTGAATTTCTGGCTGATGAATTGTGGTCCATTGTCATGAATAATTTGTCGAGGGACACCAAATCGATAAATGACATGGTGTTTAACGAAGTTGATAACACTACTGGTCTTGACCTCAGCCAAGGGTATAGCTTCAGCCCACTTAGAGAAATAATCTATTATTGCTAGAATGAACCGATGTCCTCTAGAAGAAGGAGGATTAATGGGACCTATGACATCCATGCCCCAAGCTTCGAAATGCCAGGAAGCGGCTGTCAGATGTAGAAATTCTGAAGGTTGATGAATGAAGTCTGCATGGATTTGACAGGCTCGACATTTCCTTGCATATTCGATAGCATCTGATACCATAGAGGGCCAGTAGTAACCCATTCTTCGAATGCGATCCTGTAGCTTAGGATCGGGCTGATGTGCTCCACAGACACCATCGTGAGCTTCACGTAATACCTGTTTTGCTTCATCACCAGCTAGACAGCGTAGAAGAAGACCGTCATAAGTTCGTCGATAGAGAGTCTTAGTGTTTTGGTTGTAGTAGAATCGTAGAGATTGTCGTCGAATACTTGTAGCCTCCTTAGGATCTTCGGGGAGTATGTCGTGAACCACGAAGTCGATGAAAGGAGTTCTCCAATCTTCATTGATAACATTAATTTCAGCAAAATTACTGAACTCGATGTTACGATTGTTTTTGACACAAAATAATTCTCGATTAGAAATAACCACCACTTGTTGTCTTCTGATGGGAACGGCTAAGACCGCTGCAAGATTGGCTAAGACATCTGCTTCAGTATTACAAGCTCGGCGTACATATTCAATAAAGAAAGCTTTGAATGATGTAGTCATGTTAATTGCTGCTTCAAAGTAAGGCACCAGATCTTGATAACGGACTTCATAAGTTCCTCTAACCTGATTGACAACCAGTTTAGAGTCGCCGTAAACTTCCAGATATTCAATGTTCAATTGCTTGGCTAATTGAAGACCAATAAGTAGAGCATTATACTCTGCTACATTATTGGAACATGATTCATCTAGAGAGTAAGCTCTTTGGATAGTTGATCCGTCTGGAGAAATGAGAACAACTCCAACTCCTGCTACAATAGCACCATTGGGTCCAATTCTGGATGCTCCGTCAAAGAATAGACGCCAGGTTGGAAATTTTTCAGAGATCAAGTTGACTTCCAAAGTCTCGTCTGGAATTTTATCGTAGAGTTTGGATGTTTCTGGTACAGGATGGGCTGCCAAGAAATCTGCCAGTGCTTGACCTTTAACAGACTTTTGAGGAACATACACCATATCATATTGGGCTAGAAGGATGGCCCATGTAGCAAGCCGAGAGTTGAGTGTACTAGGCTTCTTCATTAATACCCGAAGTGGATTAACTCGGGATATGACATGAATAGTTTAACCAATGATGTAATGTCTCGTCTTTTGAATGGCAAACATAAGGGCTAGATATTCTTTTTCAACCGGACTATAACGGTGTTCAGCACCAATCATAGTACGACTGAGGTAATAGATAGCCTGTTCATGACCTTCTTTATTCTTTTGGGCGAGTAAAGCACCTAATGAATGATCCATAGCACGGACATACATTAAGAATGGAATGCCTGAGATTGGTGGCACCAAAACTGGTGGGTTCATGAGATATCGTTTGATATCGTCGAATGCTTGTTGACATTCTTCAGTCCAAATAAAAGATACACCCTTCTTCATTAGTTGAGTGAATGGTCTGCAGCGTCCAGACAAGTTCGAAATGAATCGCCTGATGTACGCAAGTCGGCCTTGAAATCCTCGTAGCTCTTTTAGGTTGCGTGGAGGACGCATCTCTTGAATGGCTTTGATCTTCTCGGGATCCACGTGTATACCCTTAGAGGTAATAACGAAGCCGAGAAACTTACCACTAGAGACACCCAAGAATGACTTAGTAGGATTCATCTTGAGCTGATGTTGACGTATGAGATTAAAGATAGTTCTCAAGTCTTGGATGTGATCTTCCTTTAGACGACTTTTGACAGCAATATCATCGACGTAGCATTCAACGGTCTTACGCAGATGATCTTGAAAGATGGTACTCATGGCTCGTTGGTAAGTTGCACCAGCGTTCTTGAGACCAAATGGCATCACCGTGTAGCAATAGACTCCCCGAGGAGTACGGAAAGATGTATGTTTTTCATCTTCGGGATTCATCTTGATCTGATTGTATCCAGAGAACCCATCCATAAAGGATATTCGCTCGAACCCACAAGTATTGTCAATCATGACGTCCGTGATAGGGAGAGGAAATTCATCTTTCGGACATGCTTCATTAAGATCCCGAAAATCAATACAGACTCGGACTTTACCAGTTTTCTTCAAGACTGGAACAACGTTGGCTACCCAATCAGGATGTTGTTCTTCTCGAATAAAGCCACAAGCGATGAGCTTCTTGACTTCATCATCGATCGCGTCCATCATTTCAGGCTTGAATCGCCGTTGCTGTTGTTTGACTGGTTTAGCATTAGGCAGAATGTTCAATTTATGAGTAGCAATTTTAGGATATAAACCTGGCATGTCTTCATAACTCCAAGCAAAGACGTCAATGTATTCTTTAATGAGAAGAATCAACTCTTGCTTATCTGCTTCCGGAAGATTCTTGCTAATAAAGATTGGACGAGGCGACTCGCTTTCTCCTACATCAACTTGAATTAGTTGATCTTCAGTAGGAGGTTCTCTTTGTTCAAATCGGAGTACCCATTGATTATCCACCTGTTGAGCCCAAGGATCTGTTTCAGAACTTTCTTCAATGTCCTCATCATATCCTTTCGGAAGTTCAGCGGAGACCATATTAGAAGATACGATTACACGATGGACTTCACCAACGCTGGTATCATAATCCCATGACCTGGAATCAGAAGAGTTAGAACGTTTCTCACTATCAGAGTCAGAAACTGCTGGGGATAACATCGGAGGAGAAGTATATCCAAGACCTCTTTTGGTCCTGTTGTAATACATTTCTGATTTTCCTCTTAGAACAGCTGTACGAATAAGAGTCCTTCTGCCTTTACCATAATTAAGGCCGCTTTTAAAGTCGTAACCCATCTTTCGGACGATGTCTTTTGATTGTTGACTGTAACGACGGAATTGAAGATCTCCCGTGTCGTTAACTTTACTATCATCCATATAGCTGAATTTTTGTTCCGGTCTTTTACTAAAAAGTATTGGACGTTTACCCTTTTTGTGAGCGGGAACAATACGATATGAATCTTTTGGGTGTTCACATGAAACTTCTGTTTGAAGAGATTGCACCACTCCCATTGTAAATGATTTGAAGCTATCTAACATATCCAAATAGCATTTAGTATGATAAATAACATCAGTATACTGGAAAGTAGATGCTTTTTCATTGATATGTACATCTGTATTAACAGCAAGACCTTTAGCCTTAGCAGGCTTGGTCAGATTGATTACAAGAGGGGGAGAAGAAGAACATGGAAGAGACTTATTACGACGAAGGTCAATAACAAGTGGCTCAGAAGAGGTGAGCTCCCTTTTTTCCTTGTTGTGAGTTAAATCGACAACAAGAGGCTCAGAAGAAGTGAGCTGTTTTTTGTCCTTGTTACGACGTAAATCGATAACAAGTGGCTCAGAAGAGGTGAGCTCCCTTTTATCCTGATCGTCATCAGTAGACTGTCGCTGAACAGGCAAGTGAATAGCCAGTGGTTTAGAAGATTGAGGGTGGGAAATACGCCCTTTAACAGGTATAATGAGAGTGTCATTGGGCACGGTTTCTTGATCTTCTTCAGTATCCATTGCCAATACCACCTTCATAAATTCCTCCTTGTACATACGAGCGTCATTGCAGTATGCTTCGACACCCTTGAAAGGATAAAGGTCTGCAACTTCTTTGTGGACTTGTCCTTTGTCATCAACATATTTGAAGCATTGATGCAGAGTTGATGGAACGATGTTATGTTCATGGAGGAAAGGTCTTCCCAAGAGAGCGTTGTAAGAACAGCCATGATTGTCGATAGTATAGAAGGTCACCTTTGTGCGAAGATTGCCTATTTGGAGTTTCAGGCGAATCTTACCCAGCGGTTCACTCCTTCCTTGGTTGAATCCCAGGATAGTGGTGATTGTGCTTGAAAGACTATGCACTGGTATCTTTAATGCGTCGAGCATTGTCTTTGGCATGATACTGAGTGCAGACCCTGGATCTATCAGGATATGATCGACTTTCATCGAGTCGACATATCCTGTATAATAGAGAGGACGATCATGTCTATTATCCTCCAGCAACATATCATCCTGAGTGAAAGTGATGTTTGGAATCAACTCCAGGACACTGTGATAATGGTGGCAATAAGCTGGCTCTGCTTTCGGTTTCTTGAGAAGAGTTAGGCAAGTTTCAGCCTGCATCAGGGCTTCACTTAGAGTTTCTTGAGTCTCTTTAGAAAGACGCAAGAGCTCGAAGATTGATAATCTAGCCGGTGTATTGGCTAGTTGAGCCAATATATCAAAATTGTATGGCTTTTCAAGTCCTGTAGGAGATGATTTCTTCAAGGGTTTGTCAAAGCGGACTTGTTGTTTGCCTTTGTCAGCAACCACCGGCTTGGAAGGAATAGGCACTACAACTGGTGAGGATGTAGAAGGAATCTCTTCAGAGGAAGTAGATTGTACTGGAACAGGTTCAGAAGAAGAGGCAGGATTCTCTTGAGTATCAGGATACTCCTTCAAATACGCTTTCCCTGATCTGGTGCCTAGTAGGATTTCTTCATCAACGATGGGTTCAAAAGACACCATGTTGCAGGTCTTTATCTTGCTTTTGGAGCGGTCTTTCTTCTTAGAGGAAGAAGAGACTTCGAATTCAGAAACAAGATCTGGATGGACCCAGATAACTTCGCCGTTGTCAAGAGACAAGGGGACAAGACCTTCATTTGGTGGAGGCAGAAGATTCTCAATCTCAAGTGTAGCTTTAGGAATTGGAATGACACCGTGCTGTACTATCTGCGGAGGAAAGTCACCGAATTGGACCGAAACCATGTTTGCAGTAACAGTCTTCTCATCTTGTTGCAGAGTGACTACACCAGCATTGACAAGCTCCTAAATTTTTCCCTTGAGCACGTAACATGCTCGAGTAGGATGTCCAATAAACCTGTGGTAAACACAATATTTAGGATGATCTGTCTTACCGACTTCATCAGGTTTCTTTGGATCTGGGAGCTGAATTTTGTTGCTTTTGAGTAAACATTCAAAGATGCTCGCAGTGTCATTCTCATCAAAAGAATATTCCACTTTTGGATGAGGTTCCCTCGGTGGAGGTGCAGCAGGAGTCGGAGAGGAAGTAGGCGGAGCTATATTGACAGCTAGAGACTCTTTATTCTTGTTCAGATTGATGTTCAAAGTCTCTTTTGCTTTGCGGTTGTTCTGGCGGTTGCCACCACCTGATGTCTGATGTTCATCCCGATCAGGGTTAGACATTTGTACCCCCAATTGTTTGAACTTCTTGGCACTTACTTCTGCAGCTTTGGCGTTGACAATGAATGAAGGCTAGTCTTGAAATTGGGTAGACCCCATCCACATACTGATAATAGGCAATAGATTTGCCTTACAAGTATCAATAGTGACAGCAGCCGGAGTCCCGGAAGGCATTTTCAAGGCTTCACGGCAGAAACGTTCGATAAAGCTCTCAGCAGTTTCATTGTGTTTCTGTTTGATTTTGTTGAGAGCCGACATAGTCATGTCGTTGAACCCTTCATAGAACCATTCCAGGAAAATTTGTTTAAGACCTGAGAAGGAAGTGATACAACCATCGGGCAAACTTCTATACCAGTCATATGCTATGCCGGCTAAACAACCGACGAACACTCTGGTAAGAAGAGCGTCATTTGGCTGAAGTTGAACGGTCATCACCTCAAAATGATTGATGAATTGACTAGGGGAAGTACTGCCATCGAACAAAGAGATTGTTGGGATTTTGTACTTCGGTGGGAACGGGACTTCCTTCCATTCAACTGGATAGGGCTGCTTGATTCCCAATCT
Source organism: Iris pallida (assembly GCA_029216955.1). Taxonomy (NCBI): domain Eukaryota; kingdom Viridiplantae; phylum Streptophyta; class Magnoliopsida; order Asparagales; family Iridaceae; genus Iris; species Iris pallida. Next base: position 7,062,581 of record JANAVB010038620.1, on the reverse strand, counting down.
TTGTAAGTTGTCTTTCTCTTTAAAGGCTTCAAACTGGGTTCGCAAGAGTTTGACAGCTTCATTGGCATCTTCAAATGATGAAGAAGGAGCAGGTTGAGTTAGAGTAGTAGGAGGAGGAACAGCATTGTAAGTACTATCCCCAGCTCCTGATTGACTTGGTGTAGTTTGAACTTGTACAGGAGGTATTTGAGTAGGTGCTACCCCCAATCCAGTATTGACAGGCACTGATGATGCTATGATTTCAGGATTTGCAGGTAGTACGGTAGGTGGTGTAGCATGTTGTGCCACAATAATAGAATGCATATTAGCAACCATTTCAGCCATGTTTTTTAGCTTGTCTTCAAGTGCAGCGATTCGCTGTTCTTAATTTGTAGAAGTTGAAGCATCTGGATCATCAGTGACAACATAAGCTGTCACTTCTTTTGGTACAGTAGAAGACACCGTCTGTTCAGACCTTTCGCTATATGCATCATAGTCGGAGAAAGAGTCATCTCCTGAATGAGAAACAGGAAGATAACCTGAAGGATCTTGAGGAAGATTCCTTTGACCGATTGTATCTCGGCTTCGAGAACGGGTATGTCGAAACACTCTTTCAGAGGATTCTTGAAGTAATTCTAAATACCATTGGCTTGGTTTACGGAGTTTACCGTGCTTAGAACATCTTCTACCCCCAGTGTCTCGGGAAGTCATGTTAACAGAAGCATACAAGACTTCATCTTCCTCTGACATAGGTTCAGATTTAGCAAAAGTCAAACGATCGAAAACAGATCGTTTTGTTATTTGACAACAACATTGGATGATGACTTTGTGATTGCAATGATGATCAGATGGTTGAACTGAAGGTGTTGAGATAATATCCCGCTTTTGTCTAAGATGTTCTCGAAGATTGGGAACAACAACAGGATGAGGAAAACTCTGAGGGACCTGTTCTTTGATAACATTCGGAACATGATTCTGATTCTTCAAATATTTAGTCCCTTGAGTATATAGGGAAGTGCTCACTTCATTAGCATAAGTGTCGGGATTTTTGACCTTGGAGATTTGTTTCTGATGATGTTTGATCTTCGGCATTGGCTGTTTGCGTTTCACCGAAGTGGGTCTGTTAAGATAAGTTCTGAGATCAGCAAATTTACCCCCAGGGGTTTCTGTCTGTGACACTAACAGTTTTTCCTGTCTAGAACGGGAAATTTTGAGAGTCGGGAGTTCCTGGAAGTCTGCTACCGGGGTAGACAGAATACCTCTTTGATCAGTACAAGTCCTCTTGTCATAAAGGGAAGAAGAATCTTTGTTTGAAAGAGTTCTAGTACTGATTGGTACCGAGGCACGTTCAGATTGATCTTCTTCGGTAAAAACTGAAGAAGATCGAGAAAAGATCAAAGGACCTTTTCCTTTGTTTTGAAGAGAAGGGTTAGCTAAAGAGCGTTTCCCTCTGTTGTCTTCCAAGTCATGGGACAAGAAAGTTTGAGAAAAGACCAACGGGCCTTTTTCTTTGTTTTGAAGAGAAAGAGGAATAGCTAAAGGACTACCCCCAGTGGTTTGTGCAGGAGCAACAGTATGTTTGGGGAGAGGAGCAAAATTTTTTCCTTTGTTATGAGAAGAAGGGACTTTAGCCAAAAGGCTGTCACTCTTGGATTGCGCAGGAATGCTTTGCGCATGAAAGGATGGCACATTGGTTCTGGCCACAAAGACTGTGGTTTGGGCATCAGGAGTTCTTGCTACAGAATGCTTAGGTTGCACTCTGGTTGGTGGAGTGTTAGTTTGCGCAGGAAGTTTGGCAGCCAATTGCGTCAGAGGCATAGGAGTTTTATACTTAGCCATGGCAGCATATGAAGTCTTCTGTGTACTGGCAATGGCAGATTGCGCAGCAGTGGCAGAGACAGATTGTGCACTGGGCTTGGTGACAGAAACTCTGGACTGCGCAGCAGACTTGCTGGCAGATTGTGCAGAAGATTTGCTGGCAATATTAACAGAATGCGCAGCAGTCTTTGGGACCCAAACTGGGTGCACTTTGCTTGTGGCAGCAGTGGTTGCAGTACGAGGAGTGGTCTTGGAGTTGATCATAGATTCGTAGGCTGTCTGGTTGATCTTCACAACCAGTGTCTTCTGCATCTTTCCGATAGACGCCACGTCACATTGAGTTGTCACTTCCTCATCGGAGGAGAAAGTCGTCCCCAGCAGAGTCGCCATTTTGTTTGCAAAAACAAAAGTTGAAGAACTTTATTGATACAAGCTTTGTAAAAGATTACAATTTGAATTCTGGGAATGGTACAACTGTAGAAATCCAATCTAGATGACGATTGCTTTATCCCTTGGACGATGTGAACTCTGAAGACGAAGCCTCTGAAGTTGAAGACAACTCTGGAATTGAAGACAAAAAGCCTCGGAAGAATGCAGCAGCACTTGGGCAAGAACTCCTGAACTCTCTGATCTCTGATTATTGATTTTTGATCCCCTTGAATGGAGACTTGAAACTCTATTTATAGAGTTCTGAAAAATAACTAACTTTTAGTTATTCTGGACCGCGCATGATGGATTGTGCAGCAATTGGTTTGCGCAGCAATGGACTGCGCAGGCAGTTGCTGGATCATGGGTTAACTGTCTTGGACACATGGCATCATTTGATTGAAATGTGCATGATCATGCATAGGAAGTTGCCACAAAATGAGCAATTGATGGCATGAATGCCACGTGTACTTTATCATTTGTACTGGTGGAACGCGCACATTGAACTGTGCAGACTTTGGATTGTGCCAACTTGATTTGCGCAAGAAATGGATTGCGCCAACTCGGATTGCGCCAACCTGGATTGCGCTGCCAGCTGTCCTCGAGCGCCGTGCTGCACGATTAAACGAACGGCCGCCTCGATCTCCGTGCTGTCAGTTGTCAGAAGATTTGATTGTGTCAGATAATGATGACTTTTGCCACGTCAGCCTGCGCGCTTAGATGTGTGCGCAATCGATCCTGGACAATCTGAATGATGCGCAATCTGTTGTCTGCGCAAGTCATCTGAAAGTTGTATTTCTTGATTTTCTGACTTTGTTGATGTGTGCCACTTGATTTTTTAGGACCTACAGTTCGTTGTTGGCAGATTTTTTTTGGTTTGTGGAAACTATTTTAGTTTCTGTCACGCTCCGCTTCCGTAGGAGCGATCGTCCTCGCTAAGGCGTGATGCCGCACGAGCCTAGATTGTGCTCGTGCAAGGCGGGTTCCATAACGGCCGATTACAGCGGCTGCGACGGGGTCGTCGTACAGAAGTTCCAAGCAGAGACATTGAATAAATAGCAGCAAAAATTTGAAGCAAAACACAAGCTATTCAAAGGATGCATTTTATTGATATTGAAACAAGGATTATAAAGGGACGCAAGGCCAATATTTACTCAAGTTCACTCAAGCTCACTCTTCTCACATTACGAGTCATTCAGCTCTCTCTCTCATCTCTCAACATATGTCTCGAACTAGCGGATGCTTTGGAAGGCGACGTCCATACATTATGTCCCGTATAAGTCTTGACTCCATGCGGCCACACGCTTCGAATCGCCAAGGAACTCCGTGCCTCTAAGCATCCAAGCGAGCTCCATCCTACGAGCTTCTACATGTGCCTGCACATGAAAACTATGTACGTGTCACTACTCAACTTTACTGGTAGAATGAGCTCCTCGTCCACCCATACAAAACCTACACGTTTGATTTACTTTGTGCAACATAGTCCCTTTATGATTGTCTTTCTACTCTTGCCTTAGGATTATTTTAGAACCGACGCCTTGGCCTATTTTGTGTCTCAAGACCATCCCGTGCTTACAACAACAACGTTAACCTATCAAGTCGTGCTTGCCCTTCGGCAGATAATCAGAGACATAACTACGCGATAGTACCCATCCTTGTGACCGTGCTACAAATCCATCGTACCGTGCCTCGCAACCCAGGGTGACTTAACCATATCGTCGCCTCGCGGCCCTTGCTACTTTGATCACCAACTGACCCAATCAAGACTTGTGGGCTAAGTGTCACTCGACCGACTTTACCTTGCGGCGTTTCCTGACTTAAACTCAAGATGACTCAAATCCAACTTATGCAACTTATATGCCGATAGCTTAAGACTTGACGCTACATCTCGTGTCGAAGCACGTCACCTACGTTGAAACCAAATCTTAGGCCCAAATATTGTCTTCTGATCGTGCACGTACACTTTTCGACTCGACTCATTGATATAGTGAACACAATACTCGACTCAAATCCAAAGGCATACACGCGGATCGCCGTCCATGCCGACTCATCTATATGAACTAGTCACTAGCGTCCAGCGCTATAATGGACTCCCTTTGTAGCTTTTGATTAGACGGACGCCCCTTGCCAGCGCGAGTAGCTAGCTCCGCTGCAAGTTTCTGCCTAACCCGTGCAGTCATCCAGCACAGCTACGAATGCCTACCATCGAAACGGTTCCCATGGCCCGTCTGGGTCGCCGTTCAAGAAACTGTTTATTTTACCTTGTACAAGTTGTCCAATGACCATGCAAGACTCGACTCGAACTGACGTCTCACACAGTCAATCTACTTCTAGTGTTACCATCTCTTTCAAGGCCAAGTTCAATACTTCTCACATCTGAGACCTTGCCTCGACGATCCGGTCGTGAGCATTCTTCTTTTTTGCCCTATCATTTCACTCAACTCAAGAACAACTATTTGAAACACTTTCCAAACTCAATGAATCAACCGTAGCCCATGCCTTAAAACACTAAGTTCGTGACGTCGTGTCTTAAACCAACTTGAACTCTATGCGACACCACTGCCCAAGTCATACTCTATATGACGGGCCTTGAGACTGTAAGACTATGTGGTTATGCCCTGCCGTAGAACTCATAGGACCGTGCTTGCTACGACTCCGATAGCCTAACATAACTTGCCTAACTTAACTTTGCAACAACTTGATGAGCAAAGGCTGCATCAAACTTTGCCTTGATGGAACGTGCCGTGCACGTGTCCGACTTGAACAAACAAGTTATTTGGTTGCCTAGACTTATGCCACAAGCTGTGTAATACAACTTAATCCGTCGGACGAGCAGAGGCTATGCCATGCCTTGGACGATGAGACCGTGCATACTTTATGAAGCATTTATGCGGACGACGCCTATGAATTTGGCTAACTCTTAGCTTGTGGCGAAGACCAACTTTTCCTTCTCCCAAGCCACGGGACGAAGGACCGAGTGTCATTTTCAAAGCACGTCGTGCACCAACTCTAAGCCGACCGTTGGACCTTTCCATATTCTAACTCAATTCGACCTGTCAGGATTATTTCCTTATCTATGTGGATTCGTCTCTTTTATTATCACGCCTACTTGTGCAAGTTGAAAACATGCGATTTATTATGTGAAGGCAAAGATGAGGCGAGTTCACCAAAACTACCCACCTGAGCAAGCGGTCGCCTCGGCCGAGCGATGTCTTCGAGTCGCTGTTGCATGGTTAAGTCCGAACGTCGTTGGCGTTTTGATTCCTCCGATTGACTTTGCTGAATTGATCGAAAAAGGGACCCAATGTAGATATCAGTTAATATTGGCTATCGATCGGTATTGGATCGGAACATGCCAAATCATATATATATATATATATATATATATATATATATATATATATATATATATATATATATATGTCGTATCCAATCGGTATTGGCTGATACTGTAAACTATGATTTTATATATGTGCCATCAATTGCATAGACACATCAAATGGGAAAAGAAGAATGTCATAACTCTACCAAAATGGGATAACTAGGTTTAAGTTGGTCTATTGATATTTGAATGTGATTTTAGCATCCTTTGGAATACCCGATATATTGTCGTACCAGATTTCTGAAAATTGTATTTACAACCAGTTTGTGCATAAAATTTATCATGCACTTTGGCACAGCTTGTCTTAATAATAATACTAGATTAAATAATAATAATAATAAAAATAATAACAACAACAACAACAACTAGGTTAAAGATGGGGCTAGGGTTAGGGTTTGCTAACCATGGTTAGCCTAAAGTTAACTATGATAATATTAGGATCAACTAGGGTTTAGGTACACGCAAAATTCAGCAAAACCAAGAATGCTACAAAGCAAGTCAAATGAAGTTATGACAAGCAATGAAAATGCGTAATCACAATTAATATGAAAATATTAGTTTTCAAGAATATTCAAAATTTAAAACCCCGGAAGTATGTGAATAGAAGCAAGAATACTAATATATCTATCCAAAGGTAGGTATATTACATATGATGACATCAATGCCTTATGAGATTATCTCTTCAATAATGTAAGTCCTACAATTACTTCGCTTGGTCCAGTTATGGCTACGTTCGAAGTGTTCGAAATGATGGTTCGATATCTCATCTTCTATCACCGCCAAATAATTTACCTTTTTCGAACATCCTCTCAAGTCAATCTCAAAGATGGATGATATAGTTCTTGTTTACCATATCTAAAGACCTCTTTGTTCTTTCTCCAAGGATGTAACACGTGTAGAAACTGGCTGCGACAATCAAAAGAATGATTTTCTTCCATACCGAGGAGGGGATGGGGAGGGGACATCTTACTTTGTTCCATGCATATCAGGCAAAACTTAATGCCATGAGTACTACATCCTGATAACATTCCATATGCAAAATAATTGTTAATAGTTCATAGGTGCAGCTCTCATATGAAATTTTTTCTTTCTTGATATATTTTATGTTTGAACACCACTCCCACAATAGCTTCAACTCATCCACCAACGGCTACATGTAGATATCAGTTTTTCAGATTTTTGAACTGAGTATGATAAGTGTCAAGAAAATGTATGGAGGCTTCGTGCACATCCATGTGGTAAATTATAAGGCATTAGAATTTAGAATCACCTGCCAACAAAACCCGGACTGTATAAAAGGAGTGAATCTATCTAAATATAGCGCTAGTATAACATTCCTAGGCTCCGCAACAAATCTGGATAGCACAGGTCAAAATGTTGTCATCTCTCTCCATCGGGGAGGTGCGGTAATTGTCCTCCATCCTTATTTCATCTCTTACTATGTCATATCATGTTAGAGTGTATTTGTGGGTATATACATCCTTTATAACCTTTTGGTGCTTAATAAGAATTGCAGGTTGTCACGTCCGATTCCACCAAATCAATAAGTCGTCAAGGGCGTGATCTCATACAAGCCTAAATTATGCTTGTACAATATTATTCATGCACGTTTGTAAAATAGTTCTTTTTTGTGAAATTTTACAGCGGATAAATAGAGAAATTGAATTACAAGGTAATATCAAAGAAATATAGGCTCTTAAACAATCGAGTAGAAAAATTCAAAACTTGGCCTACAACGTTGAAACAGGAAATTGAAATACATTGTTCCATACATCATATCCCCTTATTAACAATAAAGTAAGCGGAAGCCTTCAAAAACTGAATTAGAAGCTTCAAAATGTAGGCAAAGATACTCATAAAGTTGGACAAGTTTTTAGGGCCTCTAAACGTCCACTTGATTTCCGGCACCTGCTAAGACGTGGGTCAGTACATTGGGGAATGTACTAGTGAGCGGTAATAACCAGACTCACCTAAATGGATATAGTATCCTTGTGAAACCAAACAATATTAATAATGATCTTTCTATATTAATAGTGATCTTTCTATATTATTTAGGATCAATTAATTCATAAGATAAGAATGTAAAACATAATAACATATCACCAAATGTTGATTCTTATCCACAACCAATTGTTCTTCCCTACAAACAAGGATTAACATATTCTTTTCTGTAAATACACCATTAGCGATGTATGTAGCTGTCTATATGAACGTCACTAGTGAACACACAATCTTGGACTATTCGTGGGAACTACGACATCTCCCTTAGTATAGGTAACTGGCATAACTGGGGACCCCCGCAACCTATCTGCATTATACATCAGCACCGATTATCCATGTTCGTCGTAAGTCGAATTATTCTGTAACCGCGGATACCGTTCGAGGAAACAAAACATTTTGCATAAGTTGTCAATTACCATGCATGTATATATAAATTAGCTATAAAATATAACATGCATGACAACATAACCTTGAAATAACTAGGCAACACCTTCTCATTTGTACTCCACATTCCTCGAGTCATTGCTCAAAATTCTATACTTTCCAATCCAGGGTTACCACAAATAGAGATCCAACGATCCCAGACCTTTTCTACAGTTCTATTTCTATATAACAAGACTACAATAATCCATGTTTCTGTAAAACAAGACAATAATATTAAATTACTCTCTTTTATCTTGATTCTCTTATTAAGGTATCGTTGATCGAAGGACACAACGAAGACATGACGATATTCTTTTGTTAAGGTGTAGTAATAAAGGAACGAATAATCGGGAGAGAAAATTTCTTCGCATACACCTACATTTGCACCTAGGGGTGAGTATTCGGTTAAATCGGTTTAAACCGAACCGAAAACACCAAAACCGAATTGAAAATATTCTAAACCGAACCCGAACCGAATTGAGGGTAAATCGAACTAAACCGAACCGACTAATTCGGTTCGGTTTATTCGGTTATACCAGTTGGGCCATTTCCAATGGGCTATAAACAGTTGGGCCTCTTTTAATGGAAAAATATTGTGCAAAAAATGCATACAAATTGTGAACACATAATTCTTTCCTTATAATGGACCCATCAGAGATTCAGAAGCTCATTCAGCTGATACAAGCTCGGTCAACACACTGTGACTCCAAATAAATTGGCAATATAACATGAACAAATAGCTAAACAAACAAATGACATGAACAAATAATTACAAATTTACAACAATACGAACAAATTGTCCAGTATAACACAATTGTCCAGATTTCAACAAATTTCCAGCTTACAATTACAGCTTAAAATTACAGTTGCAAACAAATGAACCTAAAAATATAAAAATTAACATAGCCAAGATCAATTCAAGGAGGATATGGACCCATCAGAAGCTCTTTCAGCTCATGCAATAGGATATGGACCCATCAGAGATTCAGAAGCTCATTCAGCTGATACAAGCTCGGCCAACACACTGTGACTCCAAATAAATTGGCAATATAAACAACATTAGCCCAGATCACAGAGATTGGAGTATAGAAGGATATCCAATCCAAAGTCCAGACGACTGGCAATACAATTATATAAACAACATTAGCCAAGATCAATTCAAGGAGCCAAGGAGGGCCAAGTTGCATAAGCCATAAAGCATAAACCTCAAGAGAGCTTGCTTCATCATTTGGGGGTTGAATTGTCAACTTGTTAGCTGACAGCTGCAGTATAGAGAATAATAGGAGCAATGCAAGTATACCTGATTTCTCACAGCTGTAGTAATGCAAGTATAGCAATGCAAGTATGGCAATGCAAGTATAGCTGCAGTATAGAGAATAATAGGAGCAATGACAACTTACTCCATGTTTGAAGAATACAGAGTAACAGAAAGTTATAAGTTGCAGCCCATAATCGAACCCGAAACCAATAACCGAAGGCCGGTTATTAAGAACCATATTATCATCTGCAATTCTGCATAGATAAACAAGTAGATTTGAAATATAAAAGTTCAAATTGACAATTAGTGCATCGTAGTATCTGTTTACTACTTGCTAATGCCATATCATCATCACAAATTTCTCCACATATATGTTAGTAACTTATAATAAAAAAAGTGACTGAAATACAAAAAAAATACTGAAAGTCAAAAACTACAATTCAGCCAAGCCAGCATCATGAATCCCAAACATAAAATAAAATGAGGTCTGTAGTGCACTGTATAGTGCACACATAGCATATTAAAGTCCAGACTCCAGCCAAGCCAGCATCATGAAAATAAAATGTCCAGTACTGCATAGTGCATACTGCATACTGCATACTGCATATTACAGTCCACCCAAACATAAAACAAAATGTCCAGTACTGCCTAGTGCAGCACATTGCAGTGAGCCAATGATAGGTGTTTAATAATTACATAATCCAAACCAAAATCCAGATTCCAAAGAACAACTCTTTAAATATCGCTTGAGGTTGAGCCCATCATAGCCAATTGGCTTAAATCTATACAAGTATAAGAAAGATAAACAAAATAAATAAATAATCAATACAAGTAATGTAGTAGATCGATCCGAACCATAAAATTTAATATATAAAATGATACCTCTTTCAAGTTTATCTAGGGATTCCAAATTCTCTTTAAGATTAGTAATAGATCGATCTGAATCAGTCCTAAACCAATCTTGAGAACAAATAAGACCCTGAGCAATCCTAGGTGTCAAAGAACTCCTAAATACATCAAGCACCCGACCACCAGTACTAAATGCACTCTCCGAAGCCACCGTAGAGATTGGAACAACCAAGACATCACGAACCATTCTCGAAAGAATGGGAAAACGAGGAGAATTGATCTTCCACCAAGCCAAGAGATCAAAATTAGGATTCTCATCTTCATCGCTTCGGTGGGCTCGAGAAGATAACGATCCAACTCAGATTTATTATCATAACCACCGGTTTTCATTTTATGATTTTTATACTGAGCCTTCATCATACTTTTCAAATTAAAGATTGAACGATCGTCGATAGTAGAAGATTCATTCATTTCATTATAGAAGGAATTGTAGGTGCATACAACTTTCTGTATTCTTCAAACATGGAGTAAGCAACCAATTTGACCTTCTCTATCATTGTGTCACCCTTTGACTGACCATAGAGTTGATATAGCCACCATTCCAAATATGCAAATTTTTGCCTTGGATCAAAAAGTGGCGCAATGAAGACAACCATGTTCATCTTCTCGACGTCCCCCCAATACTTATCGTATTTCTATCTTATTTTATCCGCCATAGTAGACAACTCAAAGTCATCATTACTTTTAACATTTTTCAAAAGAAAGTCAATAGAAGCAATCTCTTCAAAAAAAACTTGTTGGAAGTGACATACAAAGACCCCGACACACGTAAAATGAATTCATAGAAATGTTCTAAGAAAGTACACAACCTTCTCACATTCATCCAATCATCTTCGTTTGGAAACATGTTCTCACCCTCAAGCTCTCTCTTAAATAGAATATCTTCGTCTTGAAACCTCTCAAAGGCACTTTGAAATTTTTGAGCGGTATCCAACATCAAATATGTTGAATTCCAACGGGTGCTCACATCTAGACACAACAGTTTTTTGCTTTCTATTTTTTTCCATTTGAGCACAAGCTTTAAATTTTTGAAAACGAGAAGGAGATTGCCTCACGTAGCTAATAGCTCTCCGGACACGAGCAACCAAAGAAGACATCATTTTCAGCCCATCTACCACGACAAGGTTGATAATGTGTGCAATGCAACCTATGTGTAAATACTTGCATTGAAGTATACTATTTCCTCGTTGTGGAAACTTTTTGCTCAAATATGCAATAGCAACGTCATTAGAGCTAGCATTGTCAACAGTGATGGTAAAAATCTTGTCAATGCCCCACTCAATTAAACATGACTCAACGTCCCTCCCAATGGCCTCGCCTTTATGACTAACAATTGGACAAAAGTTGATATTTTTTTTGTAATATCCAATCGTCATTAATGTAATGTGCCGTGAGACACATGTAGTTTATCTTTTGAATGGAAGTCCATGTGTCCGTGGTTAGACAAACTCTTTGATTGGACTCCTTGAAATACGCCTTTAACTTAGTCTTCTCACTAGTATAGAGATTGTAACAATCTCGTGCAACGGTCCATCTCGACGGTACACTGAACATCGGACACGCAACTGAAACAAACCGCTTGAAACCCTCACCCTCAACAAACCGAAAAGGAAGCACGTCGACAGTTAGCATATAAGACAAGGCCTTTCTAACGTCTTCTTGATTAAATTGCCAACTAGTTAGTGTTGACTTGCCTTTCCCAACAGATTGCATATTCAATATTGATTGAGACGGACCTTTGTGATTTGGATTGAGGGGACATATAAGCCAATGATTTCTGACTGAACTGGTCCCATTAATTATGGGGTGACAATAATACTGTTTCTTATAGTAGTTACACTCTGCTTTAGGGTTTCCATTCTCAATAAATTCCTTAAAGTCGCTCTAATACGGAGCCCTTCTTTTACCAATATGCTTGCTTTTAACCTTAAGTTTAGAAATAGTTGTAATAGGGACATTTGTGGCTTGGGAACTTGTCCCTCCCACAGCCCGAACCCCAACCCCAACCTCAATAGGAGACGCTTCAGTTGACATCTAAACATTAAAACAAATCACTCATAAGTTATCAGATTTTTAATTTTTCCCCCTATGTATTTACTTATAAAACATACAAAAAATATTTCAGACATACAAATATCCAAGTGCATAGGACAAAAATCCAAAATCCAAAATCCAAAGTGCATACAAAAATCCAAAATTCCAAGTAGATAGGACCAAAAGTCCAAAGTGCATAGGACAACATACAAGAAACAAACTGCATACAAAAAACAAATCAAATTGCATAGAACAAATCAAATTGTGCATAGTGCAAACTGGTACTTTTTTAAGGCAAACTGGCCATTGCAATTTGCAGCATATCGATTGTGCAAGCAAGCACTTTAAGCAATAATTTGGCCTGCAAAAATATTTCAGACACAATATATATATGGTAATTTATGTGCCATATAAACATAAAATTTATGTGCCATTTAAACAGAAAATTTTGTGGGTGACTTAACCGTATATGCCTACATGGTAATATGTTTTGTGCCATATGGTAATTTATGTGCCATATAAACAGAAAATTTATGTGCCATATAAACAGCATATGCTTATATGGTAATTTATGTGCCATATAAACTAATGACATACAAATGCATAAGCTAATGACGTATAAATATTATATGCCTATATGGTAATTTATGTGCCATATAACTAACTTAACAGGATTTGTAGCGCATGGAAACCCTAGAAAAATACTAAATTATTTCTCCAAGCTAATGACTTATTAACAGGATTTGTAGCTAATGACACAAATGCATAAGCTAAATTATTTCTCCAAGCTTGGTTTTTTAAACATACTAATATATGAAATGCATAAGCTAATGACATACAAATTTGTAGTGCATGAAAACCCTAGAAAAATACTGCTGCTCTTAATTTTTAAAGACACGAATTTAACGGGATTCATGAAAATATACTTCTATATACTTAAAATTAACAAGAATTTTTAAACACACGTTTTTTAAAATTAACAAGAATTTAACGGGATTCATGAAAATACTGCTACTCTTAATTTTTAAACACACAAATTTTTAAACACACGAATTTAAACACACGAATTAACAAGAACTAACAGTACAGATCTGTAGATCCATAAAATTAACAAGAAATTTTCATGAATTTAAAATATAAAACAAGAAATACTTACAAAAAAAGATCCAAATCCGGATGGGGGTACAGATCTGTAGATCCAGAGGGGGTTCGCCGGCTCCAAGAGGTACAGATCTGTAGATCCACCGTCAGATCTGTAGATCTACGAGATTCAGACTTCAGATATGTAGATTCATAGTCAGATGACTCAGATCTGTAGATCCACGATGATCGACGAGAGGCGAGGCCGTCAGAAGTGAGAAGAGGTGGTGAGAGGCTGAGAAGAGGCGGTGAGTGGCGGAGAAGAGAGGCAGAAGGGAGCGGCGGTGTTAGGGAACTAGGGTTTCCATTTCTCTCCAGAAAAGAAGAAGAATAGAAGGAAGCGGCGGCTGCTAAAGCCTAAATGAGAGAATGAGATGAGAGAGAGAGTAAAAGTTTGCTTTTATAGTTAGGGTGAATGTAAGGGTATTTTGGTAAATACCTATACCAATTCGGTTTCGGTTTTAAACCGAATCCGAACCCATTAACCGAACCCGAACCCTATAACCGAATTAACGGGTTTCTAAAACCGAAATCGACCCGTTTTGATTTTGAACCGAACCGAATAGCTTATTCGGTTCGGTTCGGTTTTCGGTTTAAAACCTAATAATACCCAGCCATAATTGCACCAACATAGGTTTAATACACTTCTTCTCTATTTCTCTCAAAATTCGATATGCATACGAAAATCAATTAAGGTAAGTAATGGAAATCATTCATCGAAAACACATTCACAAAACCTAGCGAAAAGCATTCAACAAAAACGAATAATGAAAAGGTTTGAGGAACTTCAATACACAATCCACTGCATCTAGAACTAAATTCTAAAGAAGTCAATCCATAGATGAGAAATGGTCTCAATTAATTTTATTCCAATCAATCGATACCGACTTGATTTCCTATGCTGATTTGGTTCCAAGTAGCTTGTATCGATCTACATGACAGAAAGTATACGTCTTTATCTTTGTTAGTTTAGTATAACATGTCGCCATTGTAACAACAATCTATCTTTTTGTAGTCTAGGTCAAGTGCATCACCATGATCTTCAATTTATAGAAATTTTCAGACAACTTCTTTGATCCTTTCGACAACTCTCTAACAAACAAATTGTCTGATTTGGTCATAACATGCTTGCTATCTAATGTGGTGTGAACATATTTATAAGTGAGGCTGGTCTTTTCTTTTTTATTCCTAACTAATGTGGGGCTAATTTTTTTCTTCTTTTAAACTAGGTAATAATACTAACACTCTTAAGGATAGATCGGTCCGCTCTTAAGTAAGTATCCTCACATGTTTTCCAAATAGCAGCTGTTGTATTGTCTTTTTTGACCGTTAAGATTAGATCTTTAAACTATTAAATTTTTTACGATATTTTGATCTAATCTGAACTATCAAAAAAAGATAATCCAATGGCTGTTATTTCAAGAAACATGCAAAAATACCTAAAAGCGAAGAGTCTTACACGCTCCCTCCTGCGGAGTGGGCACGCCCGTGGCACAGCCACCCAGCCGGAGCCCAAGTGGGGACTAGAACCATGGTCTTCTCCATGGGAGCCCCCAGTTGTAACCACTAGACCACAATCCTGGACCCACGGAGAAAATATATATATATATATATATATATATATATATATATATATATATATATATATATATATATATATATATATATATATATATAACATGTTGATTTAAAGGAGAAGAAAGAATGCAGCAAAATAGTCCAAAATTCCTGTGAAAACAAACATTTGTTCTTGATTTATTGGGGGATATAGAAGACAACAAACCACCTAATTTCATTAATCTCAACATAAAACTGATACAAAACAAGAAAACTGCATCTAGCAGAAATTAACCCCAAATTAAAATTGAAAAGAAAATGAGACATGCAATGCTTGGGAGCTCCATCTCCATCTCCATCTCCATCCCCATCTCACTTGCATGGCTTCAGCGGTGCTCCACACAGACACTTGTTGTTCGCATAGTTCTCTGCAGGCAGCACCAGCATCCCTCCATTCGGTGGTATCTTCCCGCACAGCTCGTTGTGGTTCACGTCAAAATAGTTCAGGTTCGGCAACTTGGCGATCCCATTTGGAATGCTTCCGTAGATGTTGTTGTGGCTGATATCGATGTGTCGCATACTGTCCGGGAACTCCGCCTTGCCGAAATCGAACGCGAAGCCGTTCCCCGCCAGGTTGATCTGAAGGGTAGGCTTAGATTTGCCGAAGAGGTGCAGCGCGTCGCCGGAGAGCTCGTTGTCGTCCAGGTAGATGACGTAGAAGGGGACGCTGGCGAAGGACTTGGGGACGGTTCCGGTGAGCTTGTTCTTGGACAGGACTAGACTGGCTACAGAACCCTTGGGCAGCTTGCTGAAGAGGGAAGCCGGGACGGGGCCGGTGAGCTTATTCCCGTAGAGGGTGAGAGAGGCGAGGCGGACGAGGCTGCCGAGGGAAGCGGGGATGGGACCGGAGAGCCTGTTGTATCCGAGCTCGAGCTCCTTGAGGGAGGTCAGCTCGGAGAGGAAGGCGGGGACGGGGCCGGAGACTCGGGTCTGGTATATCTCGAGGGACTGGAGCTTCTTGAGCTTCGATAGCTGCGGGGGGATGGGGCCGGAGAGGCTGGAGACGCGGCTGAACTGGAGGCTCTCGAGCTCGGAGAGGTCCCCGATGGCGGCGGGGATGGAGCCGTTGAGGAAGATGAACTCGGGCATGTCGTAGTCGTTGTAGAAGCGGAGGGAGGTGACGCGGCCGGTCGCGCCGGCGTCGCAGCCGACGAAGTCCCAGGAGCTGCAGCAGTCGGTGGATCTGGACCAGGATGTCAAGGAGTTATAACGGAAGGAGTTCTTGAAGGCGAGGAGGGCGTCCTCGTCCTTCTTGTTGCATGCTGCCGCAGAGGAGGAAGAAAACAATGCGAAGAGGAAGACGAGGAGAAGAATGGATAGATTGATAGTACGAGTACTCTCCATATCTTGATTGGGAGTGTTAGAAGTGATCGAATGAACGAATGAATAGTCTTCGCTGCTTCTGGTTCTGGTTCTATTTATAAACGGAAATACAATTTTGTCCGTCATTGGAGAAATTATTAGATATTGCGGTCTCACCACGTGACAATAGTACGGACGGTGAGTTCGACCAATAATATTTTGACACTTGACATAATTTATTATATTACTATATTTTTCTTATTTTTTTGTCAAATTTTTAATGTTTTTGAAAGAATTTTTTTTTTTTTTTCTAATTATATGCCAAGTGAATTTCAATATATTTTTTTACAATTTTTGAATTTTTTATGTCAAATATTATGCCAAGTGTCAAAATATTATTGGCCGGGCTCACCATTCATCATTGTCATGTGGTGAGACCGGACCATCTAATAATCATTGGAGAAATTATTAGATGGTCCGTCATTGGCCTGACTGCCAATCGATCCCACCTCCTTAAATCTCAGGCCAATGGGAGGCTGCCTGCCACGTGAGTTATAGACCACAGGCGGTCACGTCCCTTGCTAGCAATTCGGCAAACGAAAAAAAAAATCGGGACGACAAAAATACAAGTATAAGTTGACGCAGTGCAAGCAAAATACCTTTAAAAAGGGCAAAATATTTGTCAAATAGAAAATATTGATATTAGAACTTAAACAGTACTTTCAATTTTTTTAATAGTTCATACGAAACTGTTTAAATTTTACATGTTTAAAAAGTGTATACTAATTCGGATCTTTCAAAAATATACAAGTATTATATGTTTATGAAAAAAGATATTAAAAAAAATTGCGTATAATAAGAGTTCTATTAGGTGATTGCTAACAAGGATCACACTCTTGGTAGTCCAAATAACAGCTGCTACTAGGGGTGAGCATTCGGTTAATTTGGTTCAAACCGAACCGAATAACCGAAAATCGAATTGGACCGAAAACCGAATAAGCTAAACCGAAATCGAACCGAATTGGCCCATAACCGAATCAAACCGTACCGAATTAAATCGGTTCGATTTTCGATTTATTGGTTTTTTTTATATTTTTTTGTTAATATATATAGTATCTAAATATACCTAAATTTATATATTTTTAGTGTTTATATATATATATATATATATATATATATATATATATATATATATATATATATATATATATATAAACTAAATTTTTTTATTCAGTTTTCGGTTTTGGACCGAAATCAAAACTCAAAGTCGAAACCGAATAAATTTTTTTATTATTATCGAAATCGAATCGAATCTTTTATTCAGTTCAGTTAGACTTTCGGTCCATAACCGAATAATGTTCATCCCTAGCTGCTACTTATAAAGGGTCAGTGATGTGCTTGCCGGTCATTCATTTGAATCTGGTTTGACTGATGTTTATCTTTGGCGGGCACACAAGAATATGTTATCCTCCACATGCAGCATGAAGTTCATTATTTATCCTCTGCAGGTCGCCACATGCAGCACGAGGCTCTCCTTTGTCCGCTACCCAAAGTTTGTTGGAACCTTCGCCAGTCCAACACTACTCGTCGCCAACTTGCAGCCCCACTCCCCTAACTTTTTTCATGCAGGTGAAGAGCAGAAAAAATAGAGGGGACAGTAACTGGGACTCTTCTCGGAAAACTCCCACTTCCAGTGAAGTTGCATCCCCAACCAAATACTAAAACTCCTACTTGCAGTACTCACTTGCTGAAAAATTACACACTTGCAGCACACTCCCCACTAATCCAAACAGGCCTCTCATGATCGTCGCCATCTCTCTCCTGGCCGAGAGAGCTCTGCACTACCTCGAAAAAAGTAACAGTCTCTACATTTTAGGGGCTGTTTGGATAGATGTAACTTTTTGAAAGTGTGAAAGTGGTACTTGCAGCAAGTTGAGTTTCCGTGGACTTGCAGCAAGTGTCACTTTCCAAAATTTGTTTGGATGTAGTACTTTTTGTCTGGTGAAAGTGGAAGAAAAATGAATTTGGTGTTTGGATGGTTGTTGAAAGTGAAAGAAAAAAAGTTCGATTGTTTAGATGGTTGTTTAGATGGTTGTTGAAAGTAAAGATTGAAGTTGAAAATATGATAACCCATAATTAAATTAATTACGATAATTAAACGCAAAAAATGCATTAACTATTATAATTAAATTAATTACCATAATATAAATTTTTTAAAATATAAAATAAAATTGACATATAATTTATCTTGGTGTATGGATTAAAATTAAAATTTTGATATAAACAATTATTCATTAATTAAATAGATTAATTTTTAATTAGCAAAATAAACAAATTTTTAGGTTTGCATTTACTTTTTTATTTCAAAGTTGGGTGTCGTTGAACATGTATAGAGTTTATTAGAGAACAAGTCAGTAAAATGCTCACACCAACCCAGCCTTTCTCTCCTCCATCCAGAAAACTCCACACCCTCCCTTCTCTCTCCTCTACGTTAACCTCCAAAACCTCGCTCTCTCCGTTCGACCCCTACTCCGCAGCCACCTCCACCTCCGGCAAGAAGCCTCCCGTGGTGCAGCGCCTCCCTCCGTTCGACCCTCGCCTCCTCCTCCCTCCACTCCACCTCTCTCCCTCCCAAACACCATTCCACCCCTCCTCCTCGGCCGCCGACGTCTTCCAGGCGACCAAGCAACGTCAGATCCAGATCCGCCGTGGCGTCCCAACCCAGATCCGCCGTGGCGTCCCGACCCGGATCTGTCGTGCCGTCCAACTCAGATCCGCCGTGGCGCCGGACCCCCCACCGACGACTCTCCCAGCCGCCTTGCCGATCTTAGCTGTGTCCAAGCCCACCACTTGCAGCACACTTCCCCCACTTTTTTGCTGCAACTGGTGAGGAAAAAAAAAAGAGGGGGACAAGAACTGGACTGCAACTGAGATTCTCCAGTTGCTGTGTCCAGTTGCGGTGAACCAAACGGTGCAACTCGCGGTCGCTGGCTCCAGTTGCAGCAGAAAGTGCCAGTTGCACCAAAGTTGCAGCGAACCAAACAGCCCCTTATAGGAAATACTATGTAAGTCAGAAATTTTATATTCCACGAAATCAATTCAAAGTAATTAAATTTTCTAAAAAATTATATTTTCATGTTTAGTGACTATATAAATATTTTCGAAAAAAATAATTAAAAAAAAAATCCCAAAAAAGAAATAACGTCAGAAAGGAAAAAAGAAGAAGTAAACACGATTAAAAAAAGGACAAAAAAATACAAAAATGAAAAAAAGAATAAATAAAATAAAATGACCAAAAAAAATATAAAAATGACAAAAAAAACCAAAACGACTAAAAAGCGACAAAAAACAACAAAAACGACAAAAAAAACAAAAAAAAACCCCAAAAAACGATAAAAAGACAAAACTAAAACATGACCAAAAACGAGAAAATAAAATAAAAAACAACAAAAAATACTAAAAACAACATAAAGACAAAAAAGATAGGGGAAAAAACAAAAACGGTAAAAAAAATAAGTAAATTACCAAACAGCGACAAAAAACTATAAAATTACAAAAAAACTGCTAAAAAAGACAAAAATAGAAGGAAGGAAAAAAGCGATAAAAACGACAAAAATCGATAAAAACGAAAAAATGACCAAAAACAGCAAAAAAAATGATTGAAACGACAAAAGACGACAAGAAAGTGACAAAAACGATAAAAAAGACAAAAGGCGACAAAAAATTAAAAAAATGACAAAAAACTACTTAAAACCCGACAAAAAGATAAAAAAGCGAAATAAAACGACAAAAAAGGAGAAAAATGACCAAAGCGGCAAAAACGATAAAAACGACAAAAACAACAAAAAAAAAGTCCCAAAAATGACAAAAAAAAAACCAAATAACAACAAAAAACGATAAAAAACAAAAAAAAAATGATAAAAACTAAAATAACATTTAAAAATGATCGAAAAAGAAGAAGCAAATTTAAACAATTTTTTTTTCAGGCAAAAAATATATACCCACTTAATTTTAAGGGATAGGATTAGGGGTGAGCATTCGGTTTATTCGGTTTAAAACCGAACCGAATAAGCAAAACCGAATTCAACCGAACCCGAATAAAGGTAACCGAAACCGAACCGAAATAGATCGCAACCGATTCCAAACCGAACCGAATAATCAATTCGGTTTTCGGTTTTAATCGGTTAAATTATTATTATTAGTTAAAATTAAAATCACTAATAATAGATCCAAAGACCCCATGGATCCAAAGACCCCAAGGCTCAAGTTTCACACTTAAAGAGCAAGGCTCAGGAGGAGGCTCCAGTTTTATAGCCACCCCAAGGCTCAAACTCTTTCCTTTGGCCGATGTGGGACTAAAACTCTTTCCTAGCTTCGTTTTATAGCCACCCCAAGGCTCAAGCTCTTTCCTTTAGCCGATGTGGGACTAAAACTCTTTCCTAGCTTCCAAGTTGGGAGTCCCAACTCTCTCTTTAGTCCCACATCGGCTGGGAGTATGGAGGAATGCTCACCCCTAGTTATAAATGGTCCCAGTTGGTCCCCAGCCTTCAGTGTTCGAACATTGCTCACTGAGCATTGCTTTCACTGAGCATTGCTCCTTGCTTTCACTGAGCATTGCTTTCACGTGAGACCCTCCCCTCCATGGTTCAGACACTATTGCTCACCCCTTAGCTTATTGTTCAAAACCGTTCGAACATTTAAAGAGGTTTGTTATTCGGTTTTCGGTTTTAAACCGAAACCGAAATTAAAAACCTAAACCTAAACCGAATAAGTAATTTCAGGATTATCAAAACCGAAACCGAACCGATTATTTTTGAAACCGAACCGAATCTCTTATTCGGTTCGGATCGGTTCGGTTTTCGGTCCAAAACCGAATAATGCTCACCCCTAGATAGGATTTCCATTTTTTATGGATAGACTATTTATCCGAATATTTTTAATTCCCGAAAATAAAATTTTTATAGCCTAAACAAATATGGTAATAGATTTTCACCCTAAAATTTTCCAAGAATAAAAAGAAAATACAGCATACCAAACGCCGGTTACTTCTTTCTTGTGGACAACTTCTCTTCAATCCAACCGTGAAGAAGATTAGTAACCCATGAGCTGCAGCTGAGCTCACGTAAACTGAAATTGGGTCAGATAATTGGAAGTTTATTCTACAGAATGAGAGCTTCCTTCTAATTGGATGTTATATAGTGCTCGGGGTTTTAGCATTTGAAGGTCTTACAATTTGTTTAGCTACAGAATAAGCACAGAAAATGGCATTTGTTCTTGACACAGAATTAGTTTTCCACTCAACTCACAATCCTTTTTTTTTCTTTTTTTTTTTCGTGTGTTAACTAGGGGAATAAGCTAGGAAGTACCAACACTTCAAACGGTGACATGTTCATGTCGTATCGGAAACGTACATGCAGCACAGACACTCCAAAACATAAAAAAAAATTAGATGTCAAGTCTGTGTTGTCCGTATTTGAATCATGTTGTGTCTTACTCGTGTCCGTGCAAAATAGACCTCTAGCTGATCTAAGACAGCCAAGTGCATGCCCTGTGTGGGTATAGGCCCCATGCCAATCTGACACTCCCAGACTCTTCTGGTGTGCTATATTGTGTTTATTTAATTAAACGATAGATATATCTATGCACACTAATATATACGATATAGACAAGTCTAACAGAATCAGAGCTTTATATGTCCCATTTGAAAAAATTAGCTCTTTAGCGTTTCTATAAGGAAGGAAATTACTAAGGACACCACCAAAGATGATAGGGGCTATCACATGATAGGGACATCAATTTTAAGTCTAGATGTGGTAGGGGGTAACACATAATTTGTTAGGGGGTAACACATCATTTCAAACATCCAAAATTTTCTTCCTCTAACACAAACTTCCTCTTCCTCTTGCAACATATTCCTCTCCGAACACAATTATTTATGGTTTCGAATCCTATTATAAGAGTTTGGAAGCTTTAGAAATCGTAACAGTCGGTTGAGGACGAAGAATGAGTGTCAGAATTCTGGCAGTCCTATCTGTAGTTAGGACTGTCTGAACCATGACTGTCCTAAGATGAAAAACTCCGTCTTAGGACAGCCAAAATTCTAGCAGTCCTAACAGTAGTCAGGACTGTCAAAATTCGTCCTAACAATAATCAAGACTATCAGAATCCTGACAGTCCTAGGACAAAGATATATATAACTCTGCCATAGGACTGTCATAATCCTTGCAGTCCTTCATTCCCCAACCCGCTTCCTGTTGGTGTTTTTGCCTTTGGACTAGAAAAGATAGTCCCACATCGGCTACACCAAATGGTGAGTATCTCAATATAATGCATTGCTTGTGTTGAGGTGTGCACATGAGGTGTAGTGGGGCACAAGTTTGTGCCATGTGGAAGTATTTTCCTAGAAGGAAAAATGATTAAATCCAACAAGGATGCAAGTTAATTTTTGTTGTGCGGACTCGGACTCGGACACGGACTCCAGGATGTCTCGTGCATGCACGGGAGTGTTTGGGGGGTAGGCGTGGACTGGCACACTTCTATGCTGATTGTGGGATGATCTAAAATATCAAATTCTATTTTTGAGTATTAGTATTTTAGTCCCACATCGGATAGGAGAAGAGGTGAAGTCTCAACTACACTCTATAAATAGAGCCCCTTGGCCTCCTTTGAAAGGTGCACCAAGAAGAGAGTTAAGGGAGTCTGTAAAATCCAGGAAGTCCGTTCAAGTCTCAAATATTGACTTACGAGCGTTCCAGAAGTTCTTCGTGAACTTGCTGGTTCCTGGAAGCTGTTCGTACTCGTGTGGGGCGAATAAAGCTTTGAGCAACGGTGGTTCATTCACCCCAGCATCTCATTCTCGCCTGTCATCGCTGCTGTTGCCTTTCACAGTAACTTCTTTTTAGAAGCTCTACTGCCGATAGTCGCTTGCACAAAAGTCTCTTTCGATTTTTTGTGTATTACGTAGAATCTTTTTAGATCCTCGTAATTCAGAATCCTCCAGGATCTCTGTTGCACATCTTCTTTAAGGTGTTGCATTTGAAACGTTGTCTTTACAATTGTTTCAGTTTTAGAATTTTCCATCGAAAATTGTGCCTCGGCACTAACAATCTCAAAGCTTTATTGAGAAGATGGATAATTCTCGTGCTTCGCTCATCGATTCCGGCTTTAACAAGTTGGAGAAATTCGATGGCGAACACTTCCAGATATGGAAACGAAAGGTCACTTTAAATCTTCAACTCGTGGATGTTGATCACGTGCTGTCAGAAGAAGAACCGATCGTTCCAACCACTGGATCTGCTGCGGCTGTGGCCGCTGCTACAACCAAGCAAGCGAAGTGGAAGAGAGAAAATAGTATATGTAAACTACTGATACTCAATTCCATGGAAGATTCTCTGGCAGAGTCCTACTCCAAGAAGACATCTGCCAAAGAGATATGGGACTTCTTGGGAAAGCTCTATGAAGATGACGAGAACCGGTCCAAGATCTTCATGGTAGAAAAATACCATAAGTGGACCTTCGAAGACGAGAAGTCGATGCTGCCCCAAGTGAAGGAGTTTCTGAAGTTGCGTCAGAAACTAGAAGACGAGAACATGTCCCTCGTCGACAAGTTTGTCGTTGGAGGGATCGTCGCGAAACTTCCTGCAGGATGGAGCAACTTCTATGCAAGGATGCATCGAAAGAAGATGGAAATTAGCTTGGAAGATTTCTTGCAAGAGATCCATGTTGAGGACGAGATGCGCTCTCAACAGAAGATGGATACTCTGTCCAAGCAACTGGCGAAGGCAAATCTGGTCCAAACCAGAGAATACCAGGGGAAGCAGGCTGCTTCTCATCGCAAAAAGAAGGACTTCACGAATCTGAAAGTGAAGGGTCATGCTTTCAAGCAGCAGAAGTCCAAGTCCCATGCGACTTGCTTCAATTGTGGCAAGAAGGGCCACTACAAATCCGAATGCAAGTCCAAGCCCAAAGAACAAGGTGAGCCTAGTAAGGTTTCTATGATTACTAATCTAGTTGCCATGATAGCACAGGTTGCAACTGTGGGGGCTGACTTGGACTGGTGGATAGACACTGGTGCGACCTGCCATGTCTGTTCAGACAAGGACTGGTTCGTCTCTTATGAGCCAACTTCAGAGAAGGTCATAATGGCAAACCAGGCACAAGCTGAAGTACTGGGGATCGGGACGGTGGAGCTGAAACTCACATCGGAGAACATGTCACGCCCCAGAACCAGAATACTGGAGAGCGGGGGCAGACATAGCCAGCTACGTATAACGGAATGGAATCCACACCGCTATACGGTCACGGCTGTCTAGATATGTGAGGGTTTCACTACAATCCATCAGTCTCTTAAGGTCATAAAATAGCCTATTGTCTCAATCTCAGCCAACTAATAATAGTTACAAGATGTCAGACCACCAAATACACAATAGTAAGGCGTCCCATACATTATATATTCGGAATGATCATGAAGCTAGTCGTTACAAAATGTGAGGACTAGCAAGAGTTCAGTCATACATGATCAACCCCCGGGGCTTGTCAATCATGTCACAGCCCGTAGGCAGACAGTAAGTAAGTACAATCGAGCTAACACTTGCTCGTCGGCTAAACGCCTCAAAAGAATAATTTACAATATTACAGTGGAAGAACAAAAAAAACCCACTCGATGCCCTGGTTACGCCTGGTGACCACCATCGGGCTGGAAAGCAGGGAGATCCTTTGGTGCTGCTCCAGAATCTGGCCACACAAAACCAGCTGGGTCAGACCCCAGAAAGAACAAGTGCCACAAAGGAGGCTTCACTTAAGAACTAAAACCAACAAATCATTAGCATTCAACATGTAAGAAAACAACAATAAATAACGCAGATTGAGGTTTGTGCACTACCAATGCACTTATCCCAATCAGAGGAAATGATTAAGTAAAGCATCATTGACATACGATAACTGGAGAATCATGCTAAATAAAATATAGCTGGACAATATATGAAGAGAAGACGAAGGTACTATTCCGGAAGCCAGGTTACAATCCTTAAACCAAACAAGGACCGAGATTGTAACCCTTCGCCTGAACAGAACTTAGTCTCTGATCATTTATTGCTAAAGGTGACAATCATTAAGGTGAAAAAGAGAGAGTACAATGATAAAAGTGACAATGAAGAGTGCAATACGCTAGAGTGTCAATAGAGTACAATCGTTATAGTATCAATCTGGAGTGACAATCATTCAATCATTCTGGTACCATCTTGCAATCAATCAATTCTAGACAATACTATACTGGACTAGACTCCATCCAATCAATCACGGCCAATCATTGCCTACGGCTTTCTACATTAACTAACTAGGGTTATCACAATCCTAGTTACTAGCAAGATGCAATGAGATGCTCCAAGTAGCCACAGGCCCTGCAGCTATCCAGGTTATCCAGACAATCATTATAGTGACAATTTAGAGAGTACAATGCATTAGAGTGACAATAGAGTTCAATCGTTTAAGTGACAATGGTGGGTGCCCCACATAACAGTGGGCTGGAAATGTGTCCTACTCGTCGGCAGGCTACAAGTCCAAACATTTACGGCCGGGATAACGGGATCGCCTGTAACTGGGGAACATCTCTTCATGTCTAGTGAATTATACTAGTCATTAACCTTAGTCCAATTCAGTAGGTACTCCTGACCGTGGTACTCAGGAGTCTCCTCCTAGACATGATGCAAGACAAGACTGGATTATTTGTACAAGCACAATCGCCTACGGTGTCAGGATTAATTATACAGGTCATGTCATGTCAGGTAGCCGTCGTAACAGCTATTCAAGATATATCAGGTCAGGTTATCATGCCAAGTATACTTGTCAGGAGTGCGCCACGACGGGCCACTATCAGGTCATGTCAGGTTATCATGTCAGGAGTGCACCACTACGGGTCACTATCACGTCATGCTCAATTATCAATTCCAAACATATCAAGTAAATTCATGATTATCAAGTTCAGGACAAAAGGGCGTAAGGATATAAAATGGACATTAAATATCTAATAAAATATTAATATACAGGGCTATAGAAGATCCAGGGTAAGTAGGGTCAGGTCCAGTTGCGCCTAAACATCAGGTTGCGCTCAAGTCAGGCTACGCTCAGGTCAGGCTACGTTCAGGTCAGGCTACGCTCAGGTCAGGCTGCGCTCAGGTCAGGCTACGCTCAGGTCAGGCTGCGCTCAGGTCAGGCTACGCTCAACTCAGGCTACGCTCAGGTCAGGCTGCGCTCAGGTCAGGCTACGCTCAGGTCAGGCTACGCTCAGGTCAGGCTACGCTTAGGTCAGCGTAAGCAAGACATACGCTTCCAAAAGGCAGCGTATGTACTCCATACGACTCCTCATCAAGGCAGCGTATGAGGTCCATACGACTCCTTATCAAGGCAGCGTATGAGGTCCATACGACTCCTTGCCAAGGCAGCGTATGCAAGACATACGCCTCCAAAAGGCAGCGTATGAGTCAGACTGCGCTGCGCTAAAGAGCGTGCGCAGCGCAGTGACGCAAGCTAAAAAGCTCGTGCACTGCTCACTGTCTTCTCCAAATCAACAAGAACTCCATGGTTTGAACCCAAAGCTTCAAAAGTCCATAACTTGGTCAAAACAAGCCCAAATCCAACTTTTCAAAGGTCAAAATTGGATAGAATAAAATTCTCTACAACATGGAACCATCAAAACTTGAAAACAAAGAAGTTTGATAGATCAAAACCACCAAAATCCAAAAATAACAAATTTCTAGATCTACAAAATTAAAGCCTCAAAATGGAAAATGACAAGTTCTAATGTGTCTTAGAAACATGAGAAGAAGTTAATGGAACAATAAAAATAGGTTCTCTTGTGGAAGCAAGTTGCACTTGCCTAGACCTCTCTCTTCTCTCTCTGGTAGGTGAAGGGAGTAAATGGAAGAAGAAGAAGAGATTAATGAAGAGAGAGAAGGAGGATAGGTAATAAATATGAGTGGTGGTGGTAGGTAGGGGGTTCACCCCTTGGTTCATGATGAACCAAGAGCAATCCCAAACCGAACCAAGCCAACCCAAACTAAGAATAAACCAAGCCCAGGGAGAAAATTAAGCAAGGAAATCATGCAATACAAGAATAAATACGTACACGTATCCCAGAAATACGTAATACGAACCACATACATTACAACTCTACCCACCTTAAAAGAATTCCGTCCTCGGAATTTAATCAAGAGGCTAGAGGAGCAATGACAAGCTACATTAATCACATGCAAGCTATAACTAGGCAGACAATCACTCATTCAAGCAAGGAATCGAATGCATGAGGCATAAGAAAGACATTATACCTCACGAGTCAAACAAGTCGGGATATCGCGATCGGATATCATCCTCACGCTCCCACGTTGACTCACCCAAAGAGCGATGAACTCAAGAAACACGAACTAAACTGATAGTCTTGCGCTTGAGGTCTCTCTCCTTGGTCAAACAGGGACACGGGCCTATCCTCATACGAAAAGGTTGGTACCAATAACCAGTTTCGAATGACCTAGGATATGGCTCGGGTCTGGAATGTACCGTTGTAATTAGGATACATGAAATACGTCATGCACCCCGCATAATGACGATAGAAAAGCAAGATGAGAGGACACATATACCTCTCGTCGATTCTGAACCTGAGCCTGGGCTAGAGAAAACTGTCGCAGGTTCTGTTGCTGGAAGGTCTGGGCCTGAGTCGGCAATGGCCTCGGGAACGGGAACTGCTGTTGCTGGTGAACTAGAGCTGGTGCTGGTGCTGGTCCCCTAACCGAGGGACTAGATACTGTCGATGCTGAATCAACTCTGAATGGGCAGGACCCCACCCTATGGTCCGGTGCTCCACATAATAAACACAATCCCAACACCTTGCGACACTCCGCTACCACATGTCCAGGCTTCCCACAATAAGAACAGCCCACGGCGGAAGACTGTACTTGCTTCTGTTTCTGCTGAGAGTACGTCGGGGTTGAGTGCTGAACTGACGTCGCTGAGGTCGCTCGCCTCGGAGCTCCAATAGTCAAAGCCATGGCTGCCGAGGCTGAAGACTGATTCATTTGACTATGGGACCGCTTCAGACCTCCGGTCCTGTCCACTATTCTCTGGGAGGTATACTCGTGCCTCCTTGCTGCTCGCAACACCGCATCATAGTTCTGATGCTCGAACTGTTCTACTGTCAATATAATCCCCAGGTGAAGTCCCTGCTGGAACCTCTGCGCTCTGTCAAACTCGGTTGCCACCAAGGTGGGAGCAAACCGACTGAGTCTTAAAAACTCGGCCGCATAAACGTCGACCGTCCTCCCCATCTGCTTAAGATTACTGAACCTGGTCTGCAAGTCATATCGAGCCACTGCATCATAATACTTGATCTGGGACTTCTCGCTGAATACTGCCCAGGAGACAGGTGTTGTCAATCTCACTGCTTGTGCGGCCCACCAACTGCGGGCTAGATCCAATAACTGTAGGCGCACCACAACCACCTTCTCGTCTTCTGGAGTCTTCGCGGCTTCGAGAATCACCTCTATATCTTGTAGCCAAGCATCGGCAGCAATGGCATCCTCGCTGCCATCGAAGAATGGAGGGTTCAGGCGCTTAAAATTGTTGACCGTACTGTTCCCTCGGGGTCCACTTCTATTCAGAGCATCTTGTACTACTTGGTACATGGCATCTCCCTGACGATCTTGGGACGCAAACAACTCACGGATGAGTCCTACCAATCCTCCATCCTCTGATCCTGCTGGCTGGACGAGCTGAACTGGCGGTACTGGTTCTCCAGGAGGCACGGCTCGGGAGGCTGCTGCGGAGTGCTGGGCCTGATCTTCTGGTCGCTGCTGGTCCACGGGAGGTGATCCGCCTTGCTGATCAGCAGGTCCAGGTTCAATGTCGCTGAAGAAGACGACATAGGAACAATAAGGAAGGATCAGGACAGATCAACGATTACAAGCATGTGATCAGGACAAGAATTTCAGGAATTAAGAGGATACGAGCAGAGATCAAGGGCGAGTACCGATTGAGACATCTATTCGGTAAACCCTCACACATCTTGATTAACAAGACCTGCATGGGCCACCACTTAAACCATGTCACGCCCCAGAACCAGAATACTGGAGAGCGGGTGCAGACATAGCCAGCTACGTATAACGGAATGGAATCCATGCCGCTATACGGTCACGGCTGTCTAGATATGTGAGGGTTTCACTACAATCCATCAGTCTCTTAAGGTCATAAAATAGCCTATTGTCTCAATCTCAGCCAACTAATAATAGTTACAAGATGTCAGACCACCAAATACACAATAGTAAGGCGTCTCATACATTTATATATTCGGAATGATCATGAAGCTAGTCGTTACAAAATGTGAGGACTAGCAAGAGTTCAGTCATACATGATCAACCCCCGGGGATTGTCAATCATGTCACAGCCCGTAGGCAGATAGTAAGTACAATCGAGCTAACACTTGCTCGTCGGCTAAATGCCTCAAAAGAATAATTTACAATATTACAGTGGGAGAACAAAAGAAACCCACTCGATGCCCTGGTTACGCCTGGTGACCACCATCGGGCTGGAAAGCAGGAAGATCCTTTGGTGCTGCTCCGGAATCTGGCCACACAAAAGCAGCTGGGTCAGACCCCAGAAAGAGCAAGTGCCACAAAGGAGGCTTCACTTAAGAACTAAAACCAACAAATCATTAGCATTCAACATGTAAGAAAACAACAATAAATAACGCAGATTGAGGTTTGTGCACTACCAATGCACTTATCCCAATCAGAGGAAATGATTAAGTAAAGCATCATTGACATGCGATAACTGGAGAATCATGCTAAATAAAATATAGCTGGACAATATATGAAGAGAAGACGAAGGTACTATTCCGGAAGTCAGGTTACAATCCTTAAACCAAACAAGGACCGAGATTGTAACCCTTCGCCTGAACAGAACTTAGTCTCTGATCATTTATTGCTAAAGGTGACAATCATTAAGGTGAAAAGGAGAGAGTACAATGATAAAAGTGACAATAAAGAGTGCAATACGCTAGAGTGTCAATAGAGTACAATCGTTATAGTATCAATCTGGAGTGACAATCATTCAATCATTCTGGTACCATCTTGCAATCAATCAATTCTAGACAATACTATACTGGACTAGACTCCATCCAATCAATCACGGCCAATCATTGTCTACGGCTTTCTACATTAACTAACTAGGGTTATCACAATCCTAGTTACTAGCAAGATGCAATGAGATGCTCCAAGTAGCCACAGGCCCTGCAGCTATCCAGGTTATCCAGACAATCATTATAGTGACAATTTAGAGAGTACAATGCATTAGAGTGACAATAGAGTTCAATCGTTTAAGTGACAATGGTGGGTGCCCCACATAACAGTGGGCTGGAAATGTGCCCTACTCGTCGGCAGGCTACAAGTCCAAACATTTGCGGCCGGGATAACGGGATCGCCTGTAACTGGGGAACATCTCTTCATGTCTAGTGAATTATACTAGTCATTAACCTTAGTCCAATTCAGTAGGTACTCCTGACCGTGGTACTCAGAAGTCCCCTCCTAGACATGATGCAAGACAGGACTAGATTATTTGTACAAGCACAATCGTCCACGGTGTCAGGATTAATTATACAGGTCATGTCATGTCAGGTAGCCGTCGCAACAGCTATTCAAGATATATCAGGTCAGGTTATCATGCCAAGTATACTTGTCAGGAGTGCGCCACGACGGGCCACTATCAGGTCATGTCAGGTTATCATGTCAGGAGTGCACCACTACGGGTCACTATCACGTCATGCTCAATTATCAATTCCAAATATATCAAGTAAATTCGTGATTATCAAGTTCAGGACAAAAGGGCGTAAGGATATAAAATGGACATTAAATATCTAATAAAATATTAATATACAGGGCTATAGAAGATCCAGGATAAGTAGGGTCAGGTCCAGTTACGCCTAAACATCAGGTTGCGCTCAAGTCAGGCTACGCTCAGGTCAGGCTACGTTCAGGTCAGGCTACGCTCAGGTCAGGCTGCGCTCAGGTCAGGCTACGCTCAGGTCAGGCTGCGCTCAGGTCAGGCTACGCTCAGGTCAGGCTGCGCTCAGGTCAGGCTACGCTCAAGTCAGGCTACGCTCAGGTCAGGCTACGCTCAGGTCAGGCTACGCTCAGGTCAGGCTACGCTCAAGTCATGCTACGCTCAGGTCAGGCTACGCTCAGGTCAGGCTACGCTCAAGTCAGCGTACGCAAGACATACGCTTCCAAAAGGTAGCGTATGTACTCCATACGACTCCTCATCAAGGCACCATATGAGGTCCATACGACTCCTTATCAAGGCAGCGTATAAGGTCCATACGACTCCTTGCCAAGGCAGCGTATGCAAGACATACGCCTCCAAAAGGCAGCGTATGAGTCAGACTGCGTTGCGCTAAAGAGCGCGTGCAGCGCAGTGACGCAAGCTAAAAAGCTCGCGCACTGCTCACTGTCTTCTCCAAATCAGCAAGAACTCCATGGTTTGAACCCAAAGCTTCAAAAGTCCATAACTTGGTCAAAACAAGCCCAAATCCAACTTTTCAAAGGTCAAAATTGGGTAGAATAAAATTCTCTACAACATGGAACCATCAAAACTTGAAAACAAAGAAGTTTGATAGATCAAAACCATCAAAATCTGAAAATAATAAATTTTTAGATCTACAAAATTAAAGCCTCAAAATGGAAAATGACAAGTTCTAATGTGTCTTAGAAACATGAGGAGAAGTTAATGGAACAATAAAAATGGGTTCTCTTGTGGAAGCAAGTTGCACTTGCCTAGACCTCTCTCTTCTCTCTTTGGTAGGTGAAGGGAGTAAATGGAAGAAGAAGAGATTAATGAAGAGAGAGAAGGAGGATAGATAATAAATATGAGTGGTGGTGGTAGGTAGGGAGTTCACCCCTTGGTTCATGATGAACCAAGAGAAATCCCAAACCGAACCAAGCCAACCCAAACCAAGAATAAACCAAGCCCAGGGAGGAAATTAAGCAAGGAAATCATGCAATACAAGAATAAATACGTACACGTATCCCAGAAATACGTAATACGAACCACAGGCATTACAGAACACTCTGACGCTTCAAGGTGTGAAGCATGTTCCAGTAATTGCTAAGAACCTGATCTCTGGAAGTCTGCTCTGCCACGCAGGCTTGAGGATGGACATCAATGCTGGCCAGTTGGTGATGTCCAAAAAGGGTACATTCTTCGGAAAAGCTTTCCAAACTGAAGGAATGTATAAGATTCAGCTTGTTGTAACCCAGCATGATAATATAAATGCAATCACTTTTTCTGATTATTCTCTTGAGTTGTGGCATAATAGGCTAGGACATGTTCGTTGTAAAAGGATTTACAGAATGTCTAGTCTAGGACTTATCTCCAAGTGTGGGGGTAAGGTAGAGAAATGCGAAGTATGTGCTCAGACGAAGATCACAAGAAAACCCTTTCACAGGATCCATCGAAGCACATATCTTCTGGAGTTGGTTCACTCAGATATCTGTGACTTTAAACAATTCTCTACAAAGGCCGGGATGAAGTATTTCATTACTTTCATCGATGACTTCTCAAAGTATGCTTTCGTCTACTTGCTCAAGTCTAAAGACGAAGCATTCGAGAAGTTCAAGGAGTTCAGGGCCGAGGCTGAGCGGTAAACTGGACAACAACTCAAGATGTTAAGGAGTGATCGAGGCGGGGAGTATCGGTCTCATGAATTCTTATCATTCTGCAAAGAAATGGAATCATCAATGAGACAACGGTTCCGTACTCTCCTCAATCCAACGGAGTAGCAGAAAGGAAGAACAGAACGTTGACAGAGATGATGAACTCCATGCTGTTGACTGCGGGTCTTCCAAAGTGCTACTGGGGAGAAGCTGCACTAACGGCAATGTTCATTCTGAACAGAGTGCCATATGCAACTTCCGACATAACTCCTCATGAACTCTGGTTCAAAGTCAGACCTATCTTGAATATCATTCGCGTGTGGGGGTGTCTGCCTTATGTGAAGCTCCCGGATCTGAAGATTCAGAAGCTGGGGACAAGGACTACGAAGGCGATCTTCTTGGGGTATGCCGAGAAGAGTGATGTTCGGAGATTCCTTGATATCGAGTCAAACCATATCATCGAATCTCGCGATGCTGAATACTTTGAAGACAAGTTTGCAAAACACAAGAATATTGTTCTCGCGGATCTTCCGGAGAATGATGAGGGTACAAAGCAGACAGAAGTCTTTAATGAACCAGTAGTCCAAGATGAAGCTGTCGTCAAGGAGACACCGGCTGAACCAGAACTCGCTGAGCCGTCAACTAAGCGAACGAGGAGGCCGAAAGACTTCGGAGATGACTTTGTCACCTATCATGTGGAAGCAGATCCGCTTACCTATGATGAGGCGATGAAGACCAGAGATGCTGTATTCTGGAAGGAGGCGATAGACAACGAGATTGACTCAATCACCTCCAACAACACATGGGTATTGGTTGACCTGCCAGAAGGAGCAAGACCCATCGGATGCAAATGGATCTTCAAGAAGAAGATGAAAGCAGATGGAACCATTGACAAGTTCTAGGCCAGGCTAGTGGCTAAGGGGTTTGCTCAGAAGTAGGGGATCGACTACTTTGACACTTATGCTCCAGTAGCTCGGATGACAACCATCAGATTGTTAATTGCTCTAGCAGCAATACACAAGCTGGTGATATATCAGATGGATGTAAAAACGGCATTCCTTAATGGCGAGCTGACCGAAGAGATCTACATGCAACAACCAGAAGGTTTTGTCGTCAGAGGTCTGGAAGACAAAGTCTGCAAGTTGATGAAGTCTCTGTATGGTTTGAAACAAGCTCCCAAAATGTGGCATGAGAAGTTTGACAAGGTGATAAGGTCAAATGGCTACAGGATCAGTAAAACAGACAAGTGTGTCTATACGAAGTTTGCTGACGGAAGAGGAGTAATCATTTGTCTCTACGTGGACGACATGCTAATCCTAGGTACGGATTTAAGCTGCGTCACAGAGACAAAGAAATTCCTCTCGACCAAGTTTAGTATGAAGGACTTGGGGGATGCCGACGTAATCTTGGGGCTCAAGATCATCCGGACAGGCACTGGAATAGCGCTGTCACAATCTCATTATATTGAGAAGATGCTCACTCGCTACGGGTATCAAGATCTTCCCATAATTGATACACCATACCGGAGTGATCAGAAGCTGGAGCCTAATTCGAGGGAAAGCGTCAGGCAGTTAGAGTACGCTAGCTTCATCGGAAGCTTGATGTACGCTACTACTGCCACAAGGCATGACATAGCTTTTGCCGTGGGAATGCTGAGTCGGTTCACTAGCAATCCAGGCGTTGAGCACTGGAAAGCTGTGAAGCATGTTATGAGATATCGCAAGAAAACTCAGACATATACACTTTTCTACAGCGGAGATCCGTCAGTAGTGGAAGGCTTCAGTGATGCTAGCTGGTATTCAGATATGGAGAGCGAGTATTCCATAGGTGGATTCGTATTCCCCATGGACGGAGCTGCTATATCGTGGAAGTCGAAGAAGCAGACTATGTTATCTCGCTCCTCTATAGAATCTGAATTCTTTGCATTGGATGCTGCTGCAGATGAAGCAGAGTGGCTTCGGGAGCTCATGTATGATCTTCCGGTGGTTGGGGCTCAGATACCGGCAATACCGATATACTGTGACAACCAGACGACAGCAGCAGTGGCATCAAATGAACTCTTCAACGAAAAAAAGAGAACGGTGCGGTTGAAGCACAGAGCAGTACACGATCTTATCAAGAGAGGTATTATTGCAGTGATTGATGTTCGGAGTCAGGAGAACCTGGCGGATCCGTTCACCAAGGGCCTCAAGCGCCAGCTGGTCGATGACACAGCTTGTAAAATAGGTTTGAAGGCATTCTGATAGTGTGTCTTTGTAATTCTACCATAAAGTTTTATGCTATTAGTTCAAAGAAAAATCTACTAGGCATCTAACTTTTGGTTCAAAGGAGGATCACTGACTGGGAAACTATCAGGTAATAGTGGGTACTTGTTCTCTGGAACATGGAAGGGATACAGACCCATAACCACTGTTGTCTACTATATATTTTCTGCGGAAAAAACAGATCCTGTGGAAGGTTGGCTTAAACGCCTTAATGAGTTCTCAGGCAGAGTGAATGCCTGGTGTGCTTTACAGGAAGCACGGTAGAGCAGCACTACAAGGAGTGAAACTCCATGCTACAGTGGGGTGACTCCACCATGAGATTCCCAGGTAGGGGTAATGCCTCGGCTTTGCAAGCCAAGTCATAGCGGCGTAGCACCACAAATAGGCAGGTGGCCTAATGCTGTATGACGTAATTAAAGAGTTGTAGACAGCACTACAAAGAGGAGGATGGCCCCATGTTACAGTGGCATGATACCACGATGAGGTACCCAGGTAGGGGTAAAGCCTCGGTATTGGAAGCCATGTCGTTGCGGCGTAACACCGCAAGGAAGCCTTAGGCTTTATGCTGGGTAGTTTGGCACTACAAAGAGGCTTGTGACCTCATGCTATAGTAGTATGACACTACGATGAGGTTCCCAGGTAGGGGTAATGCCTCGGCTTTAGGCCATGTCATAGCGGCGTAGTACCGCAAGGAAGCGCAAGGCTTCATGCCATATCTCTTTAATAAAGAACTCACCTATAGTGTATGGAAAGAGATATCAGGCCGTCTCTTGAGGGTAAACTTGTAGACGTCCAAAATTATACACTGAAACCAGGCTGGCACAGGGCCTTCAATGTGCAGCCAGAAGCACAGTTGATGTCATTATGTGAGTAGAAAGAATTACAGTTATGGTGCAGAATTCAAGGCTTAGTCCATTCTTGTTGTCACGACCCGCTCCCAATTTTAGGATACGAGTACGTGGCCAAGTCCAGCCTACGCCGCAGCATCGGCGGTAGTACGCTGTCTATGATAACAATGGTCCACAACAAGCACAACACGCATATACATCATCCACAACTAAGCCAGCAAAAATCACTAAAATATCCAATAGTCTCAATATTATAAATAGAAAAAATCTACTACAACTCAGAAAGTCTCGGGAACAAACCCGAATAGCAGAAAAATAAAATAGACAACTAAACTCCATAACTATAACTACTAACTAATGCGAATCCATAAGAAAGAAAATATACTAATTCGCATCAGTGCTGGAACCGGGTACGCCAGTGACATCAGTATCTCCAACATACTCACCGTAGACCTCGGGGCAAATCTCTTCGTCTAAAGCTGAAAAATAGTTATCCAGTCAGGATTGGAGCAAGATCACCATAACACTACATTACACAATATAGTATACAAGCATGAAGGAAAGATAAAAGGAATTTAACTGAAGATAAGTATAGGCATGATATTGTATGATAAGAAAGTACCTTTGAGACGTGATAACAATATGAAGGTAGACTTTGACATACCACTAAGACATGATGACAATAAGAAGATGACTTGACGAAAGAAGAACAATAGACGACATGGCAACAATAATTAGGTCACGTGTACTGTGTGTTTTAGAATACCAACTTTCAGCATGTAGACGGCTTGGGATATCCGTCAGTCATACGTGTGGTGCATGACTGATATTATGCAATCAATGTATAGGGGGTCTGTATTCAATTCGTTGACCACATGCTTACTTGTTGTATTCCCCCGCCCGACTCACTCATAATACATGTCCACTACGATAAACATTAGCAATACGATAAACTGTAAACAATAGGAAACAATGAGTAAAAGATGAACATGTATATATATCCTAACGATTCTAACTCTCGTGCACAATATTAATCATGAGCAATGACAATCATGAACCAAAAGGAAGTAATAGTGAAAAGACGACACGAAGATACATGCAGCATAAAATAAAAGAAACATAGGTCATAGTGATACTTGCCTGCTCCGATAGATGATAAAGTCACAAGTCAAGACGTCGTAGTCCGATCTACCCCGTCACATAAAAACCACAAGTTAGATCAACAATTCCCACTCTAAAATCCTAGAAAGTGGCTAATGGGTTAAGTCAATTAATACTATTCTAATTCTGGAATAAATCATCTAAAATCCTATTTTAACCTATTTAATCCTGAAATAATAATCTACACACAAAAATTTGGCCAAGGAAATTCACGGTTCCAAAATCGGGACTCGTGGCACGCAAACCGAGATATACTGTTGACTTACTAGTCAAACATTATGAATTCAAGTTTGAGTGTGCGACATAATAGATTTTAGCGCCATGAGTGCACCGAAATTGACCGTGCCACAAAATCACGATTTGGTCAAAAGTTATCGCCATTATGGCTAACCATGACCAAATCGATGAACCGTTGACCAAATCTGACTTCTATGAATAAAATAAAATACTAGATGAAACTCTGAATTTCTGGAAAAATTATATGTTTTAGAGCTCGGTGTCAACTTTCCAAAACTTCAAACGGATCGCGAAACGGAGTTCGGGATTGCTCGAAATCTCGAAAACCGTGCGACGTGTTAATTTTTGGACAACCGACACTCAAATAATTATTCAGAAATTCGAGATCAAAATACCAGAAAATAAATTATATATTCGGAAACCTAACCTTAATACGCTTCTAACAGAAAAAACGGCACGCCAAAAGGATGTCTAGATCAACGGCAATCCCCCCGCGAAGTCGAAGAACTCCAATCGAACTCTCCACAAAAAGCTGCTGAATAAATAGGGTTTTCGGAAAACCTAATAACTAATATATATATAGAGAGAGAGAGAGTCGGTGGCTGCGGCTAAGGGACACGTGGCACGATCGCATTACTCCCGCCCAAAATCCAATGGTCCTAACTAAACCGAGCTTGGCTCGGCTTAGGATTGGCTAAAGCCAGCTCGGCTTAATTTCCAACTGCGGCTCGGAGACCGAGCTGCTCCCGCCCCCACTCACTGCCACGTGGGGCCCGCCCTCCCGCTTTCAGTGGCTGACGGGTGGGCCCCCCCTTGGCTGACTGTATATTAATTTTAGTAAATAGGTTTTTAATAACAGAAAAATAAATAAAAATCAGGAAAAATCCTAAAAATTCCAAATAAATCCCAGAAAATTCCTAAAAATTCCTAAAAAAATATAGAAAATATTTTAAGGGTTCTAGAGCCCAAATAAATTCTTTGGCCTCAAAAATACCCTCGGGTGCTCTCATAGAAATTCCTAGAAGCTTAAGAAAATAATGAAACCGCATATAAAAATTATCTAAAAATCTCCTAAAAATCTAAGAAATTCTAAAATGGTGAAATAATATTCTAGGAACTATCTAGAGGCCCCAGAGGCTATATACAACCTAATATCCTTATATTTAACTTATAGACTTAGGTCAAAAATCTTACGATCCCACATCAACATCCTAGCTAATAATTGATTTTAACTAAAATAAAAATAAAAAAAATCTCCAAAATTGAAAATAAATTCTAGGAACCCAAATGCTACACTTGTATCATACTGTTATTTAACCTATACGGGAAGATTCAAGTCGTAGCGACATCTCTCCTAATGCATGATGGGCAGTCACTGTGGGGAACGCTCAACCCATATATTGAGATATGTGGGGGATTGTTGGTGTTTTTGCCTTTGGACTAGAAAAGATAGTCCTACATCGGCTACACCAAATGGTGAGTATCTCAATATAATGCATTGCTTGTGTTGAGGTGTGCACATGAGGTGTAGTGGGGCACAAGTTTGTGCCATGTGGAAGTATTTTCCTAGAAGGAAAAAGGATTAAATCCAACAAGGATGCAAGTTAATTTTTGTTGTGCGGACTCGGACTCGGACACGGACTCCAGGATGTCTCGTGCATGCACGGAAGTGTTCGGGGGGTAGACGTGGACTGGCACACTTCTATGCTGATTGTGGGATGATCTAAAATATCAAACTCTATTTTTGAGTATTGGTATTTTAGTCCCACATCGGATAGGATAAGAGGTGAAGTCTCAACTCCACTCTATAAATAGAGCCCCTTGGCCTCCTTTGAAAGATGCACCAAGAAGAGAGTTAAGAGAGTCTGTAAAGTCCAGGAAGCCCATTCAAGTCTCAAATATTGACTTACGAGCGTTCCAGAAGTTCTTTGTGAACTTGCTGGTTCCTGGAAGCTGTTCGTGCTCGTGTGGGGCGAATAAAGCTTTGAGCAACGGTGGTTCATTCACCCCAGCATCTCATTCTCGCCTATCATCGCTGCTGTTGCCTTTCACAGTAACTTCTTTTTAGAAGCTCTACTGCCGATAGTCGCTTGCACAAAAGTCTCTTTAGATTTTTTGTGTATTACGTAGAATCTTTTTAGATCCTCATAATTCAGAATCCTCCAGGATCTTTGTTGCACATCTTCTTTAAGGTGTTGCATTTGAAACGTTGTCTTTACAATTATTTCAGTTTCAGAATTTTCCATCGAAAATTGTGCCTCGGCACTAACACTTCCAAGTCCCTATAGAGTTCAAACTGTTGTTGCATATTGCATGCAAAAGCCAAGTCCTCAAAGCCAAGTCTTCAACATGCCAAATCTTCAAACATGTGTCATTTTTTAAGTTGGAGACTTAGCCTCTTTTGGCTAATTTTAGTATAGGCTATTTTAAGCATATACTATCTTTAGCATATGCTTAATGCTATATAAGAGAGAGTCCTTTTTCACAATCTTCACTCCACTCTCTCCCTCTCATTCTCTCTTGTTCAATTCAAAGCTTTGTTCTTCGGTTTGTGCTCTGGGCAGAAAAGCTAAGTTCGGGATCGCTCTTTCCGAGTTGTGTACGACGATGAGATACCGGTAGAGCGGAAGTTTTACCACTAGGAGCATTCGGAACAAGTCTGCATATAGACCCGAATCAACTCTTAGGGCAGTGCTTCGTGCGCGACTTTCCCGGAGGCCGGTAACATTTACTTTATTTTATTTTGTTTGCAGATTTTTTGGAATAATTTCCAACAATCTAAGAGTTGATTTATTTACTTTATTTGTTAATTTTTTTAATATTTGTCAAATTAGTAACAATTTATCATTTTCATAAAGTGACACCTAAGACAAACATTATTTTGTTAGTAATTTTATCAATTCTAGTTTACTTTACTGAATATTTAAATTTAGGCTAAAGTAAACAATTAATTGATTTAGTAAAATTCTTTTAATTTTAAAGTTCTAAAGTAGAGATTTGTTTGGGAACAAGCCGAAAGGGCCCTTCTGTCAAAAAGACATGAATCGTCTAAGCGACCGGTTCTTAAGAGTTCCTAGTGAACCTCCGCTTGCTGGGATCCGGCCCCTACAGCTAGCCCAACCTTATCAAAACTTGAAAAACTAAAAATTTAAAGGTCCATTACTAAAATCATTTAAATTGTTAAGTTTTAGCTTAATCCATCTTATTTAGTAAATATTTTATTTTGTTTTTCAGACCTTAGAAATCATGTCTACCAAAGACAAGACTTCGATTGCTAAGCCAGCCAAGTTTGATGGCACCCACTTTAAGAGGTAGCAGAGTCAAATGAATTTCTGGCTCACCACTTTAGGACTAATTTCAGCCATTGATGGTTCCACACCCATCATAAATGATTCTGACGACACTGAGTCTGACATAGGAATGTCCAAATCCTCCAGTTCCTCCAAACCTAAAACCAATTAGAGAAAAGGATTAAGATCCTTAGATCTGATCGTGGCGGAGAGTATACCTCAAACGAAATGACTAACTTCTGTGAAGAACACGGAATAATTCATGAGGTGACTGCTCCTTATTTACCACAATCCAACGGAGTTGCTGAAAGGAAGAATCGTACTCTGTTAGACATGGTGAATGCCATGCTTCTCAGCTCAGGTGCTCCTGATAACTTGTGGGGAGAAGCCTTATTAACAGCTTGCTTCATCCTAAATAGGATTCCCAGTAAATCTAAGGATAAGACTCCCTATAAATTATGGAAAAGTAGAACTCCTAGAGTCCATTACCTCAAAGTTTGGGGATGTCTAGCAAAAGTTGGAATCCCTGAACCAAAAAAGAGAAAGATTGGACCTAAGACCGTAGATGGTGTGTTCATAGGATATGTCTTAGATAGCAATGCCAATAGATTTCTAGTGACTAATTCTGAAGTAAATGAAATCTCTAACAATACCATTATAGAAGCTAGAGATGCAGTTTACTTTGAGAATATATTCCCTTTTAAGGATAGAATTTCTTCCAACCCCTCAAGTTCTTCCCTAGCTCATTCTACAAGTTTCCATTGCCATCCATCAAGCTCACCACCTGAACAAGACTTAGAACCTAGAAGAAGTAAAAGAGGAAGGATTGAAAGAAATTTAGGGGAAGGCTTCTTCACTTATTTGATAGAGGGTGATCCCTCAACTTACGAAGAAACAATATCTTCTTCTGATGCTTCTTTCTGGAAAGAAGCCATAAACAATGAGTACAACTCTATTATGGAGAATAATACTTGGTTTCTTGCAGATCTATATTTAGGTAGTAAACCCATAGGTTGCAAGTGGATCTTCAAAAGAAACTCAGAGCTGACAGTACTATAGAGAAATACAAAGCTAGATTAGTAGCCAAGGGTTTCACTCAGAAAAAGGGATTAGATTATTTTGATACATATTCTCCTATAGCTAGGATTACTTCTATTAGAACCCTTTTAGCCTTAGCATCCATTCATAACATACTGATCCATCAAATGGATGTAAAAATAGTATTTTTTGAATGGAGATCTAGAAGAAGAGATCTACATGGAGCAACCTGAAGGTTTTATTGCTAAAGGTCAAGAAAAGAAAGTTTGCAGATTAGTAAAATTACTTTATGGCCTAAAGCAAGCTCCCAAGCAATGGCACAACAAATTTGATAAAGTGATTATAGAATATGGTTTCTTGCCAAATGAGTATGACAAATGTATATACTCTAAAAATTCTGGTAGAAGTTGTGTCATTTTATGCTTGTATGTTGATGATATCCTTATTCTAGGATCTTCACTGGAACTGATAAATAACACTAAGAATTATTTATCTAACCAGTTTGATATGAAAGACCTAGGCGAAGCCAACTTGATCCTAGGAATGCAAGTGTCCAAATGCAAAGAGGGCTATACTCTATCTTTAGCACATTCAATTGAGAAAATGCTAAGAAAGTTTGAGTATTTTGACAAAAAATATGGCCTTACTCCTTATGACAGTAATGTTGGCCTCAAGAAGAATAAAGGATCACCTATAGAACAACATAGATATTCACAGATGATAGGGTCCCTTATGTACATATCAAATAGAACCAGACCCGATATTGCATTTGCTATTGGGAGACTTAGTAGATATACCGGAAACCCAAATCAGTCATATTGTACTGCATTGGATAGAGTATTTAGATATCTTAGAGGTACTCTAGATTATAAACTTCATTATTCTAGACACCCTGATATTATAGAAGGTTATTCAGATGCAAACTGGGTAACTAATTCACATGATGTGAAATCCACTACTGGATATATTTTTACTCTAGGAGGAGCAGCAATCTCCTGGAGTTCATGCAAACAAACTATCATAACTAGGAGTACAATGGACTCTGAAATGATAGCTCTTGACACTACTTGTACAGAAGCTGAATGGCTTAGAAATCTAATTATGCATATACCTGTTTATCATATTCCTGTTCCTGCAATTTCCATCAATTGTGATAATAAATCTGTTATTGAACTACTAAAGCATGATTCTGTGAATGCTAAGATGAACAGGCACCTGCAGCTGCGCTTCAAGTCTATAAAGAGCCTATTGGGCAAATATGTGATTCTTGACTATATAAAGTCAGAAAAGAACCTTGCAGACCACTTGACGAAGGGTCTGTCTAGGACATTGATCCTAGAATCATCGAGGGGGATGGGGTTAAGCCCATAATTTAGTCACCAGCAGTGTCAACCCAACCGAGTCTGACTGGAGATCCCAAGAAGCCGGTTCAATGGGTAGGAACAAACTGGACTAGGTGACTAATATGGAACACTGACCTTGAGATTAAATTTTCTTTAAAATAAAAGCCAAGGAGGCTGTACATGTGTACATTGATACCCCATCCCTATGGTGACAGTGTTCCGGTGTGATATGGTTAGGGTGAGTTTAAACTCTTAATAAGTTCAAGCATGATATGCAGGGTTGAAACCTATCACCAACCCTTGAGCACTTACCTATATGAGAGGTCGTGAAGGCCGCGACTATAGGACAGGACGATCCTAGACAACTCTCATGAATGTATAAAAGTGCGCATGGCCAATCAAAGCGCCACCCGATAGACCCAAAGAACCTCTAGCGTATTATGTGTGCTATTTTCTGAATCTGGTTAAAGAAGTCTAATTCAAGGCATAGTCCATCAAGCACTTCTTCAGACAAAGACAATAGTAACTAAGTGAGATTCAAGGCTGTAGTCCATCTCATCTATGCATAATATATATTTGCTCAGAAATTCTCTATCAATTCTTATTCCCTTGTCATCTCTATGTTTTTCGAAACTTGACTTTTGGGGGGGATTGTTGCATATTACATGCAAAAGCCAAGTCCTCAAAGCCAAGTCTTCAACATGCCAAGTCTTCAAACATGTGTCATTTTTTAAGTTGGAGACTTAGCCTCTTTTGGCTAATTTTAGTATAGGCTATTTTAAGCATATACTATCTTTAACATATGCTTAATGCTATATAAGAGAGAGTCTTTTTTCACAATCTTCACTCCACTCTCTCCCTCTCATTTTCTCTTGTTCAATTCAAAGCTTTGTTCTTCGGTTTGTGCTCTGGACAGAAAAGCTAAGTTCGGGGTCGCTCTTTCCGAGTTGTGTTTGACGAGGAGATACCGGTAGAACGGGAGTTTTACCACTAGGAGCATTCGGAACAAGTCTGCACATAGATCCGAATCAACTCTTAGGGCAGTGCTTCGTGCGCGACTTTTCCGGAGGCCGGTAACATTTACTTTATTTTATTTTGTTTGCAAATTTTTTGGAATAATTTCCAACACAAACCACCAATAATTGTGCTCGAATGAGCAAGATGTTGCAAGAAAAAGTTGCTTGAGAGAGGGAATAGGAGTTTGGGTTACTGAAAGTGTGTTGTTTCCTAACTTTTTTTGAAGGATAATTTGGATACCAAAAAATAATATTAATTTAAAAAAGATGTGATAGTCCGTATCACTTTGTGTGTTGTCTATAGTAATTTCCTTAACCAATAGAGTGACAGAAGTCACAAAACTAAAACAGCAAATCTATTATGAAGAAATTCAAGAATATTTGTAAAAAAATGTGATAGCAAGGCCATGCCTTGTTTGACGAAGAAATGAGTTTGAGACAGTGGAACCAAAGGACATCCAACTGAACTGTTAGATATTGTGGATACTAATCTATTAAAAGAATATTTTAGCATTCAAGAACACCAAGACTCACTGACTATTCTTCCTAT
Organism: Iris pallida; assembly: GCA_029216955.1. Lineage (NCBI taxonomy): Eukaryota > Viridiplantae > Streptophyta > Magnoliopsida > Asparagales > Iridaceae > Iris > Iris pallida. Next base: position 7,017,854 of record JANAVB010038620.1, on the reverse strand, counting down.
CATCACTTGTAGAATTGGGCTTATTGTGCTCAAGGGACACACCATGAGAAAGGATTTTAATGAAACTAGCATATGTGCACGTGCCTTGCACGTATTTTAATATTTTTTAATTAATTTAGGAAGACCAAAGGGTAGTCTTTCTAATTACTAAGTTGTCCTTATTAAAATTAGTGAACAATTTTTAATTAGTATAAGTATGTAAGGATATTTTCGGAATTCAAAAGTTTTACCATCTAAGTTTTCCTATTATATAGTAGAATAGATATGTAGTTCCTATACTTCAGAAGATTCACGGCTCTTATCTCCGCCAACAAATTTAGGGATGCTTAGTTTGTTTCTCTTTTGTAATATTGTGACTTATAAGTTACCACCCGAAAATCTTGTGTTCCGTTTGGTGCTCTCTTGTCTTGTGTTTTCTTGACCATCTAAGCATGTGATTCTCTTCTATCAATATCATGTAGGGGTGTCATTTTTCGTTTCTGACCTGACCTACTTCACTTTTAGTTTTCACAGAGAATGAGCAATTGAGCAAGTTTATTTGCATGATCGAAATATAGTCAATTTGTAATTCTAATGCGTCTGCATCAATGTTGTAAAATTCGGACCGGACCGACGGTTGGACCGGATCCAACCGGTTTAAGCAAAAAAATCGGTCCGGTTCGACTAAAACCGGATTTTTTAAAGAACCGTCGGTTTTTTGTCAAAATCGGGTTCAACCGGTGAACCGGCCAATTTTGGTTATTTTTTCATTGTAAAAAAATTCAAAATAAATTATCATGTGAAATTTGGACCATTTGATTCTTTATTTTGTTTTAATCGACCTTATAGTTGTAAAATTAAACCGAACTAACATACTTATGACAAAACCAAACTAAATCAAGAAGTAAATATGGATATTTTACCTATTTGAACCAAACCAAACCAAGTCTATTGAATTCCAATTGAACCCTGGTTGAACCCGATTGAACCCCGGTTGAACTCCGGTCCGACCTATACCAAAAAATTTCGGTTCGATCATCGGTCCGGTTTTTAGAACATAGGTCTGCATTATCATACAGGACCGGATCAAATAGATACCAGCGAAGGACTTTCATTCGCTAGGATCATGAAAAAAAAATGTGCAAGTTATGGGTCTATCTAAAGCTTCTTGCTCATGGTTCATCTGTATGCCAGTGGATAACCGAGTTATGTGCATGTCCATATAAATGACTGACACACTTAGAACAGCTATGTGTGCAAGAATTATACACTATTTAAATGAGTTAAAGTAATGTCATGTACCATACGCCCATAAACTATAAAAGTAGAAATGAGTTCTATTATAAATTAATTTGCTGATAAAGATGACTACTGAAAATAATAAAGTGGAGAAAAAACTGTTAGTCCGGGACTTGATCAAAGATGGTTGAACTAGATGTCGAGATCAGAGGTTCAAACAAACGTTCCCTTTCTAATTATTCTCGAGATCCACGAGTAATACTATAATATAAATCTGATTACTAATTAAGATCACCGTTGCTAAAAGCAAGATTTGTCTCACCACGATCTGCTTTCAGGAACCAGCAAGTTCACGAAGAACTTCGGGAACGCTCGTAAGTCAATATTTGCTGTTGTAGTCCGTGTCCGAGTCCAAGTCCGCACAACAAAAATCAACTTGCATCATTGTTGGAATTAATCTTTTTTCCTTCTAGAAAAATACTCCCACATGGCACATGTTAAAAATTCTTCAAGAAAACTTCGATTTAAATCTGCAATAAAAAAAAATAATTAAATTGTTACCGGCCTCCGGGGAAGTCGTGCACGTAGCACTGCCCTAAGAGTTAGCTCGGGTCTATGTGCAGACTGAATCCGAACGTCCCTAGTGGTAAAATCCCCGCTTCACCGGAATCTCCTTGCCGTACACGACTTGGAGAGAGCGACCCCGACTTAGCTCTGCCCAGAGCAACGAAAAACAACAGCAGTAGTACGAAGGAGACGAGAATTTTTGAGAGAGCGAGAAAATAGTTTCTGTGTACTGAGGAGAAGAAAGAAATGATGTATATATAGGCTGGTGAAAAAGGTTGCCAACGGATAGGAAAATAATGACCATTAAAATTGGACGTTACAAATATACACAGCAGCACAAGGTTCATTGAACCTGGATGGAATTTGAAAATCAACCGTTACAAAAATAAATGAGTGGTAACGGTCAGAAAAAGAAAGAAGTAAAAAATTCTTTAGGGTCTCAGCCCGAACCCAAAGTGGAAATTGAATCGGCATTCGGCGTCCGCAGGTGTGGGCACGTACCCGCACCCATTACGCACGCCGAAGCGAACCGAGCCGAGCCGGGCCGGGCGGCGGCGGCGGCGCGCGCGTGTGGCCCATGGAGCTCCCACACACAACTTTTAATGAAGCAAAAGGATAGAAAGTAATATATGCACAGTGAATGAGAACTCACGGGCCGATGTGGGACTAAAGCTAACTTGAGCTTTTGCAGCAGCTTGCTCCAAGGAGCAGCAGCTAACAATCCCCTCCCAAAAGGTCAAGTTCAAAGATAATATAAAGAAGAAGAATAAGAGAATTTCTGGGCAGTTGTATACTATGCATAAATGAGATGGACTACAGCCTTGAATCTCACGTAGTGACTATTGTCTTTGTCTGAAGAAGAGATTGATGGACTACGCCTTGAATCAGTCTTCTTGAACCAGGTTCAGACTATAGCACACATAGTACGCTAGAGGTACTTGGGTCTATCGGGTGGCGCGTTTGGTTGGCCATGCGCACTTTTACACATTCATGAGAGTTGTCTAGGATCGCCCTGTCCTATAGTCGCGACTCTCACGACCTCTCATCACTACAACAAAAAACCCTTTTAATGACGGCTAAAAAGTGTCATTAATGACGAACCATGACGCTTTTTTTTTCACAGCAACCGTTATGAAAACGGGTGTTATAAATATTTTTTAAAAGCGTCATAAAATAACCGTCATGAATAGTTTCTATAAAAGCGTTATGAATAGTTAATATATAGTGCACAATTCGAAACAATTTTAAAACGTCATGAATAGATAATATGTATAGGCTCAATGCAGCACATTTATAACACTTTATATTATTCAAATTAGCATATTTATAATGCTCTATACTGCACAGTATATATTACATTCCAAAAACTTAACATTATATATCACCATCTTTATTACATTTCTCAAAATAGAGTACATATCAACATCTTCATTACATTGAATATCCAAATACAGAATATACCCAAAAAATAGGAATAAATCTCTCTTTTGCTAACCAAATTATTAGAAATATTTACTTAAGTAGATTCTGACCATGGATCTTCTCTCTGCCATCTCTTGAAGATATCGGGATTCCCAAAGAGAAGTAGTGTCGCAGCTGAGCGACGACTTGGTGCTGCTGCAGCCGGCGCCGTCGTGGGAGAGCCACATCCTCTGATCCCTTACTCTCGCCTGAACCCTCACCAGCTGAGTGACAAGAATTTTTTGTTCTTTAGCCTGTTCAACAAAAGCAGGTGCCTCACGATAAATTGGAAGGAAATGGCTTGTCTCTACAGAGGAAAGGAAACAAACAATCATAAGTTACAAAAAAAAAAAAACAAATACAAACCCAAACATTATCCCAGTTAGTGGAGGACTACTTGCAACCAGTAGCAGTGTTTTCTTTAAGTTATCAACACCAACAGGCTCAATCAGACACTAACTACGACCACAGAGATGGGAAAACATAGTCCCAGTTGCAAGTATTGTATCACCAATCTCCTTAAGAGGGCAGTGGACATAAATGTTGCTGTTGTTTTTTCCACCAAGGAAGAAATAATGCTTCAGGTAAACAACAATTACTAGAAGTGAATTAATTATATCAGGTAACTTTGCCAATATTATGAACTAAAAAACTAATCTTTAAATCTTTAATAAAATCCTCCACAATAACTTACTTATGTCACCCTTCTCGTCGATTGGTTCACCAATGACATTAATGATGCGTCCAAGGGTAGCTCTACCAACAGGAACCTGAAATGATTGCAGAGAATGAGAATAGAGAACTACATACATCATCTTGACAAGCAATAGTACTAAAAGAGAGAACATAGTACCATAAGTATCTCTTTATTATATGTAAATCGTGGTATAAGACAAACTAATTTAAAACAAGGATAATCCACCAGAGTAACATAGGAGGACCCACTAAACAACTCAACATAATAGAACATTGAATGCATCGTGGAGAAATTTATATCTTCCTGATCAACAAGATAAGATTTGTCAGATCTTCTTATAAGTGCAATATGAATTATAGGCTGAAGAAACAAAAAGATTTTTTATTGGAATATATTTCTACTTAAAAGAACATATATAAAAAGCATTATGATAGAAACAAACCATACTGCTACTTGACCATAATGATTGCTCACTCACAATTAGCCCTCCAGATTCAATTAGACTAATAGATGTGCAGTTAGTTTCGCAGGACTAGATTTGTGCAAAAGATCTCTTACTTGATACAATAGGTAGATTGCAGTCACTGGAACAAACAGCGCAAAAACTGGTCTTGCAGCCTGCGACATAACTCCTATGGTGCCCAGAATCTGTATCACTGAAAATGCGCACCACGCTAACTTTCCTGCAATCTCCAGGTCTAGCACACTTTGGTCTGTCGAAGCCTACTGGACTTGTTCTTGATCGTCTAAGACTGAAAGGACATGAAAGTATATATACGCTCTGTTTATTGGCTGTTTTATATTTTGATTTAATATTTCTTCTTTATGTAAGTTGTGTTAGTTTGATGAATTAATGAATAATAAAGTATCAGTGTCTACTAATTTAGCATTACTCATGTTAGACTACTACTAATAATGAATGTCCCATCGAATAATATTGTTATGGATCATATAATGAAACTTTGAGAAGGGGATAACTAGCTATGATTGATGTTTGAAGCTGCTAGAGTATGAAACGAAGCAAAAAGTTATTGTGGGTTTGTTTCCTATCCTGTGTATCAGTGAAAAGTGTATTACACTCATATGAATATCCTCCCTACATATTAGGCACATAGAGCCTATGTGGTTGATTCAACAGTCATAGGTTCGCCGTATGAAAACTTATGATTCTAATGAAAGAAAAAGTCTATAATCAGTGCATATGCAAACACAAAGTAAAATAGATATGCTACCTATAACTGGAAGTAAAATCTTTAAGCACCTGGGTCTCCACACGAGCATGCTCGACAAGTGGATGTTATTTTGGTTACTTTGATGCGTTAGAAAAAAAATCAAGTAGCGTCTTCACTCCAATTACATGTCATGGATGGAAAAAAAATTTCATTTACATTCAGTCCACCATTGCCAAAATAAGGTGAAACCTAAAGCACTTGAATGAAGGTTGTGCAAAATAATATAAAACTTGCTAATGTTAGAGAGAAATGCCCTTAAAAATCTACAAGAACGAAAATTATTCATATAGAAGAACCCGAAAATTTGGTATATGAGTCCGTCACAATGGAGACATGTACTATGAAGATATATTGCTTATAATAATAGCAATGACAAATATCATCAATAACTATGATCCTTCAGATAAATTTATATAACCAGTTTTGGGCGCTCCCAAATGCAATATTTCAAGTTTTTCAGAATAAATTTCATTTTTCATGATTGTTTGACAACGATCAAATTATGTATTTGTGGAAATCAAAACACTCAAGTATACCAATCAATCTAATGGGAACAGTTTGACATGGAATGACCACCACTAACTGTACAAACATAAAGAAAACCTGCCAGCAGAAGAAGAGGGGGAGATACGGGACTATAAAAAATAGGACACACTGGCGCTTCTATCGGATAAAGAAGACCATCTGAAGCACAATGCAGGAAACAAAAGCAGCGACCTAGAAGTGATCACAAAAGTGAAGCAAAAACAAAAAAAAGAGGCAAAAAAAAAAACAGAAAAGCAACGAGGCCAAAAATCATATGCCCCTCCGATCAGCGGCTAAAGCGTCCCGCTCCAACTGACATAGATGATCAGATTCCTAATTGGGAATGCTAGGGGGATCGCGAGCAGGCAGACAATAAACAGACTGAAGGCCCTTAAGAAACTCCCCAATATTTTTGTTCTCGCGATTGTAGAATCCAAGGTTACAGAGAAGAAGATCGAACACTATAGACTGAAGCTGGGCTTTGCTTACGCTCTAGCCGATAAAAACAAAACATGGATACTTCATGGGGATGAGATGACCTCTAATGACATAGCCGTGAATGACCAGACATTATCAATTATGCTCGATCATCCCGAGCTTGCTAATAAGACTGTCATCTCCATAGTTCATGGATGGGATACGAAGAGCAAAAGACGTTCTGTGGGATCACCTTCTCCAAATTAAAGATAAATCCCCGAGACTCCTTAGATTTGTGGAGGAGACTACAATGCCATTACTTTACCGGACAAGAAGATCGGTGGCAGAAAACCGGAGTATGACTCCGTAAATAACTTTAATCAGTTCATCTTTGATGCTGATTTAGTTCCTATATCCTTCTCAGGTAACACTTTTACCTAAAGCAACATGAGGGAGGGCACGAATAATCAGCAGTCGTGTCTCAAGCGTGTCCTGTCCAATCATCAATAGAACGAAATGGTTCATAGCTCCACGGTGAACCATCTTAGTAGGACGGAATCCGATCATTACCCTATGCTTCTCGAGATCAAGGTATCGGCTCCTAGAATCAGTAAAACATTAAAATTTATTAATCTTTGGTGCGTTCATCCGACGTTCGATGAGGTGGTGAAAAGAATTCGGAACTCTGTGTCGCACCTTAACCCACTGACCAATGTGGCGCTCAAAATCAAGAAAACCAGTAGGGAATTAGGTAAATGGAGCAAGCTCAAATTCGGAGACATCTTCCAAAAGAGCAGGATAGCGGAAGATGCAGTCGCCAAGGCTGAAATTGAATTCCTAGAGGAGGCATCTAAGGAAAAACAAAAGCAAGCTCAACTTCTTAAATGCGGCGATGAAGCAAAGACCTGCCATAGAGGCGGACTTCTGCCATATGAGTGTAATACACTTTTCATTGATACATATGAGTGTATTTTCTTGCAAAACTTACGGTGATCGGCGATCCGGTGTTGAGCACCTGCTGTCCCCTCACCAGCCCGCCCGCGCGCGCCCGCCCACGCGCGCCGGCCCGCGCGTGCCCGCCCGAGAGGTCGTGCCAGAGCCGTCGGCGTCAGAGCCGTGCTAGAGCCGTCAGAGAGGCCGTGCCAGAGCCGTCGGCCCGCCCGCGCCGCCAGCTCCCTCCCCATCACCTTCTCCCTTTCTAACTAGGTTTAGGGTTTTGGAGTTGGAGGAAAGGAAGGAGAAAAAGAGGAGGAGAGGAGGGTGTTGCTAAACTAGAGTTAGGGTTTTGGATCTATGGGATTTTGGAGTTGGGGGAGAGGAGGGAGAAGAAAGGATCGGAGAAGGAGAAGACCAGAACCAGAGGGAGAGAAAAAAATTTGTTGAAGCGCGGGATTTTGTCAAAAAATGAACTTAACATATATTACAAGTTTGCCACCGCTCTAAACTATTAATAACGCTTTGTTTTATAAACGTTATAAAAAGCCCAGAATTAGCCCAAAACCGTCATAGAAAAAAGGTATTTTTCAACTTAATAACGCTTATGTATCAGCCGTCATTAAAACTCCTTGTCGAGCGTCATTAAAAGGGTTTTTTGTTGTAGTGCATATAGGTAAGTCCTTAAAGGTTGGTGATAGGAATCAACCCTGCATATCATGCTTGGACTTATTAAGAGTTTAAACTCAACCTATCCATATCACAAAAGGAACACTGTCACCATAGGGATGGGGTATCAATGTACACATGTACAGCCTCCTGGGCTTTTATTTTAAAAAGAATTTAATCTCAAGTCAGTGTTCCATAATAGTCACCTAGTCCAGCTTGTTTCTACCCATTGAACCGGCTTCTTGGGATCTCCAGTCAGACTCGGTTGGGTTGCCACTACTGGTGACTATACTATGGGCTTAACCCCATCCCCCTCGATGATTCTAGGATCAATGTCCTAGACAGACCCTTCGTCAAGTGGTCTGCAAGGTTCTTTTCTGACTTTATATAGTCAAGAACCACATATTTGCCCAATAGGCTCTTTATTGACTTGAAGCGCAGCTGCAGGTGCCTGTTCATCTTAGCATTCACAGAATCATGCTTTAGTAGTTCTATAACAGATTTATTATCACAGTTAATAGAAATTGTAAGAATAGGATGAACAGAAACAGGTATATGCATAATAAGATTTCTCAGCCATTCGGCTTCTGTACATGTAGTATCCAAAGCTATCATTTCAGAGTCCATTGTACTTCTGGCTATGATAGTTTGTTTACATGATCCCCAGGAGATTGCAGCTCCTGCTAGGGTAAAAACATATCCAGTAGTGGATTTCACATCATGTGAATCAGTTACCCAATTTGCATCGGAGTAACCTTCTATGATATCAGGGTGTCTAGTATAATGAAGTTTATAATCTAGAGTACCCTTAAGATATCTAAATACTCTGTCCAATGCAGTCCAATGCGACTGATTTGGATTACTAGTATATCTACTTAGTCTCCCAATAGCAAATGCAATATCAGGTCTGGTCCTATTTGTTATGTACATAAGGGACCCAATCATTTGTGAATATCTATGTTGTTCTATAGGTAATCCTTCATTCTTCTTGAGAACAACATTGCTGTCATAAGGGATAAGGGCAGGTTTCTTGTCAAAATACTCAAATTTCTTTAGCATTTTCTCAATTGAATGTGCTAATGATAGAGTATATCCCTCATTGCATTTGGACACTTGCATTCCTAAGATCAGATTTGCCTCGCCTAGGTCTTTCATATCAAACTGGTTAGATAAATAATTCTTAGTGTTATTTATCAGTTCCAGTGAAGATCCTGAAATAAGGATATTATCAACATACAAGCATAAGATAACACAACTTTTATTTGTATTTTTGGAATACAAACATTTGTCATATTCATTTGGTACAAAACCAAATTCTATAATGACTTTGTCAAATTTGTTGTGCCATTGCTTGGGAGCTTGCTTTAGGCCATAAAGAGATTTTACTAATCTACAAACCTTCTTTTCTTGACCTTTAGCAATAAAACCTTCAGGTTGCTCCATATAAATCTCTTCTTCTAAATCTCCATTTAGAAATGCTGTCTTTACATCCATTTGATGGATCAGCATATCATGAATGGATGCTAAAGCTAGAAGGGTTCTGATAGAAGATATTCTAGCTACAGGAGAGTAGGTATCAAAATAATCTAATCTTTTCTTCTGGATAAAACCTTTGGCCACTAATCTAGCCTTATATTTTTCTATGGTACCATCAGCTCTAAGTTTTTTCTTAAAGATCCACTTACAACCTATTAGTTTGCTGCCTAAAGGAAGGTCTGCTAAAAACCAAGTATTGTTCTCCATGATGGAGTTGTACTCATTGTTAATAGCTTCTTCCCAGAAAGGGGCATCAGAAGAGGATATGGCTTCTTCATAAGTTGAGGGATCACCCTCTATCAGAAATGTGAAGAATCCTTCTCCTAAGTTCTTTTCAATCCTTTCTCTTTTACTCCTTCTAGGTTCTATGACTTGTTCAGATTGAGAATTAGGCATTTGGTCATGAGAACTAGTAGACGGAGTAAGAGAAGGGTTAGAGGAAGATGAAGGATTTCTATCTTTGAAGGGAAAGACGTTCTCAAAGTAAACTGCATCTCTAGCTTCAATGATTGTGTTATTAGAGATTTCATTTACTTCAGAATGGGTTACAAGAAATCTATTGGCATTACTATCTAGGGCATATCCTATGAATGCAGCATCTACAGTCTTAGGTCCTATCTTCCTCTTTTTGGGTTCAGGAATTCCTACTTTAGCAAGACATCCCCAAACTTTAAGATAGTTGATCCTAGGAGTCCGACCTTTCCATAACTCATATGGGGTTTTATCATTAGTCTTACTGGGTATCCTATTAAGAATATAACAGGCTGACAATAAGGCTTCTCTCCAAAGATTATCAGGGGCACCTGAGCTGAGAAGCATGGCATTGACCATATCTAAAAGAGTGCGATTCTTCCTTTCAGCAACTCCATTGGATTGTGGTGAATAAGGAGCAGTTACCTCATGAATAATTTAGTGCTCTTCACAGAAGTTAGTCATTTCATTTGAGGTTATACTCACCACCACGGTCTGATCTAAGGATCTTAATCTTCCTATCCAACTGGTTCTCAGCTTCAGATTTATAGACCTTGAATCTGTCTAGAACTTCATCTTTGGTCTTAAGGAGGTAGGTGTAACAATACTTTGAATGATCATCTATAAAAGTAACAAAGTATTTCCTACCGCCTCGGGTCAAAACCCTATTGGAATCACAAACATCACTATGGATAAGTTCTAGGAGTTCAGAATCCCTATGGACAGATTTGAAAGGTAATCTAGTATGTTTGGCTTGAACACATATCTCACATTTGTGTTCATCGCCTATAGGAGTCTTAGAGATAAGATCTAAGTTCATCATCCTTTTGATAGATCCTAAGTTCACATGACCTAGTCTACCATGCCAAACATTAGAGGATTCAACATTTGCAATAAAAGAAGGATTAGAACTTTTATTCATAGTACTTAAAACAAAAAGTCCATCTTTCACAAATCATTTTCCAATAAACAAATCATTCTTAGAGAAAACTACTTTATTGGCCTCCATTACAATTTTGTATCCTGAGGCTACAAGGAGAGAACCACTAACAAGATTTCTCCTGACAGACGGCACATGAAGCACATTATGGAGAGGTAGAATTTTTCCTGATGTCATCTTCAGATCTATTCTTCCTCTTCCCACAACTTGTGCCGTTGAGCCATCTCCTAGAGTCACGCCTCCTCCACCTGATTCCTGATAGGTTAAAAAACAGGAGCGATCAAATGAAACATGAACATTAGCTCCAGAATCCAACCACCAATCATCAGAATGGAAAGACAGGTTTACTACAGGTTGGAAGCTTACAGACCTAAAGGAGCTGGAAGACCCATTCAGAATCATGTTAGCCTCTGCCTTGCCTTTTCCCTTGAAGGAATTCTGGATAGGTTCTTTCTTCCTTTGGAAGCAATTGATGGCTGTATGGTTGGTTCTACCACACACAAAACAAAATCTTCTTTGATCCTGAGTCTGACCAAAGTTTTTAGGTTTTTGGGGTTGAGGGTTTTGGTGGTGATGGTTTTGGTGATGATGATTTTTGGGAGAAGGTTTAAAACTCTGCTTCTTTTTGAAGGAGGTTTTCTTGGACTTGAGATGGTTATTTGACTTAGGTTTTTCATGGCTTTCTACATGGTTTACCTTAGCTGTGGCATTTGACCTAGCTTTGGTCTTGGATCTATATTTCTCTTCTGTTCTAATTCTCTGTAGAGCTTGAGAGTATGTAATAGATCCTTGTAGATGTAGAAGGTCCTTTGCCACTTTAGACCAGGAAGGAGGGAGTTTATCTATCAAGCATCCTATTTTGTGCTCAGTAGAAAAGACGGTTCCCTTGGCTTGAAGCTGCCTAAGGTGTTCTTGGAACTCATGGATTTGGTCATTGATAGGTTTGTTATCTACCATGACATATTGGTTGAATGTGGTAGAATTGAATCTATCAATTCCAGCATCATCACAACCATACTCATCTTCCAAAGCATCCCAGAGTTCTTTAGCGCTTTTATACTCAAAAAATATGTCGTAGAGTGACTCCGACATAGCGCTTAATATTCTGTGGAAGCAGTGGTAGTCAATTTCCTTAGGGGTCTTAGGCTTGGTAGAAGAGGAGGACTTGGAAACCCCTACGTCAGACTCAATCTCATCAGAATCATTTGAGATGGGTGTGGACCCATCAATGGCAGAAATTAGACCTAAGGTGGTAAGCCAAAATTTCATCTGGCTTTGCCACCTCTTGAAGTAGGTGCCATTGAATTTTGCAGGCTTTGCAGAGAAAGTCTCTTCCTTGGAAGTCATGTTCCTAAGGTCTGGAAAAATTATATTTACTCAATAAGATGGTTTTAAGCTAAAATAAAATAATTTTAGTAATAAACCTTTTAATTTTTAGTTTTTCAAGTTTTGATGAGGTTGGGTTAGCTGTAGGGGCCGGATCCCAGCAAGCGGAGGTTCACTAGGAACTCTTAAGTATCGGTCGCTTAGACGATATTTCGCCTTGTTGACAGAAGGGCCCTTTCGGCTTGTTCCCAAACAAATCTTAACTTTAGAACTTAAAATAAAGGAATTTTTTACTAAATTAATTAATTGTTTGATTTGGCCTAAATTAAAATATTGAGTAAAATGAAAACTAGTATTGACAAAAATATTACTAACACAATAATATTTGTTTAAGATGTCAATTTAACAAATAATGACAATTAACGAATATTAATTGATATGTGAGATATAATTGATATGTCAAATAATGACAATGAACAAATAAAATTAAATGAGAGACAAGATTAAAACTTTTAATAGAATATTCAATGAGAAACAAATATTGAAGCTTTTAATGTTTTCAGCAAAGAAAATGTTTTCAGCAAATATTGAAGCAATATTGAAGCAAAGAAAATGTTCAACAAAAATGTTGAGATATAATTGATATGTCAACAGAAGCTAACAGCAAAGAAAATGTTCAAAATGTTTTCAGCAAAGAATTGAAGCAATATAATTGAAGCAAATATTGAAGCAATATTGAAGCAAAGAAAATGTTCAACAGGAAAATGTTCAACAGAAAATGTTGAGATATAATTGATATGTCAACAGAAGCTAACATCAAGGATTGAAGCTTTTAAACAAATATTAGACAATTATTTGTTCAACAGAAGCTTTTAAAGAAATGTTTTCAGTAAGCAAAGCTAATGTTTAAGCACGTTCTTAGCTTTGCTCGTCAGAAGCTAATGTCAACAGAAGCTTTTAAACAAATATTTTCAGTAAACAAAGCTAATGTTTAAGCAAGCAAACGTTTAAACTTAATAGACAAAATATTAGACAATACAGTTAACTCTTAGATTGTTAGAAATTCTTCAAGAAAACTTCGATTTAAATCTGCAATAAAAAAAATAATTAAATTGTTACCGGCCTCCGGGGAAGTCGTGCACGTAGCACTGCCCTAAGAGTTAGCTCGGGTCTATGTGCAGACTGAATCCGAACGCCCCTAATGGTAAAATTCCCGCTTCACCGGAATTTCCTTGCCGCACACGACTTGGAGAGAGCGACCCCGACTTAGCTCTGCCCAGAGCAACGAAGAACAATAGCAGTAGTACGAAGGAGACGAGAATTTTTGAGAGAGCGAGAAAATAGTTTCTGTGTACTGAGGAGAAGAAAGAAATGATGTATATATAGGCTGGTGAAAAAGGTTGCCAACGGATAGGAAAATAATGACCATTAAAATTGGACGTTACAAATATATACAGCAGCACAAAGTTCATTGAAGCTGGATGGAATTTGAAAATCAACCGTTACAAAAATAAATGAGTGATAACGGTCAGAAAAAGAAAGAAGTAAAAAATTCTTTAGGGTCTCAGCCCGAACCCAAAGTGGAAATTGAATCGGCATTCGGCGTCCGCAGGTGTGGGCACGTACCCGCACCCGTTACGCCGAACCGAGCCGGGCCGGGCGGCGGCGGCGGCGCACGCGTGTGGCCCATGGAGCTCCCACACACAACTTTTAATGAAGCAAAAGGATAGAAAGTAATATATGCACAGTGAATGAGAACTCACTGGCCGATGTGGGACTAAAGCTAACTTGAGCTTTTGCAGCAGCTTGCTCCAAGGAGCAGCAGCTAACAGCACACACTTGTGCCCCACCACACCTCATGTACACACCTCAACACAAACAATGCATTATATTGAGATACTCACCATTTGGTGTAGCCGATGTGGGACTATCTTTTCTAGTCTAAAGACAAAAACACCAACAAAAACATCTTACAGATGATAGTGTGTTTTATTAGCAACAAAGCTTGAAGGGGTGTTTGAAGCTGCACCCTTGTCTGTAGGCGGTTGGTGATGGAACAATCAAGTGATGGTTCCGGTCTCTGGTGGCATGGATGTTACCAACTTGGCAATGCAGAGAAGCTCACAGAGGGTGCTGAGCCCTTGAGTTTCAGGAGTAAAGTTCTGAATCCGTGAACAGGAAGGCCAGGAAGCTGTTCTTTTCAGAGCATCAGTCTTTCCTTGCCGAATCACACCATGGACAGAAGTGCCTATCGGCTCCTTCTGACAGAAATGGAGCTTCATTCTCATCCTGAGTCCTGTAAGAAGACCTACTCTCCACCCAACTCTTCATTAAGTTAAATGAGCTTTTCATCAGACGAGATGCTTCATCCATAGATGGAGAAGAATTGCACATTGACAAGCCAGCCAGCCATGCACAACCCTAGCATCATGATAGTAACAAGGGGCCGTCAAACCTAAACCGTTCCAGCCCTAAAACCATAGTTTGCAGTATCGGACAATACTGATACGATCCGACCAAAACCGATACACTTTGGCATGTCCTGATCCAATACCGATATTGACCGATACCGACATTCTCAGCCAATTTGGCAAAGTAAATTGAACGAAAAAAAAACCAATCAACGAGGATTTAAAAGAATAGTAAGGTTGTTAAAGCATGTAAATGAAGAGAACTTATTTATCACAGGCAAACCAATCAGCAATGGGTGGCTATTATCTCTTTCAATTTCAAAACTACTAAGAAACAACACATAAAACAATTCAAATTACGTCGATACCAACGATCCCGATATTCATAAGAAGGGTCCGATACCGATACTGCGAACCTTGCCTAAAACCACCAATCTTAGTCCGAACTATCCGAATATGGTTTTCGTATCCTTCTTCCCTTAGGCAAATAAATGGCGGGATAGCAAATATCTTCAAATTCTTTTTTTTTTCTTCTCAATCAATGCTAACTTTAGGCCCTGTCCATTGTTCCCCTGGTGAGATCTTTCGACTTTGTGACTAACAATGATTTTGTTGAGAGTCAATAAGGGACTTTTAGTCCCACATCGGAATATGTAGTATGTAGAGGAGCTAGACTCCCTATAAGTAGTGAAGTAGTCCATCAATAAAATCAATCAACTATTATTTTCTACATGGTATCAGAGCCATAACTCTCTCTCTCTCTCTCTCTCTCCACAAAAGAAAAAAAATTCCCCTCCAAGCCGCCGCTCTCCGGCAGTACCCCCGCCGCCCTCATCCCCTGCCGCCCCCCCTCTCCCGCAGCAGCCGACCCCCCCACCCCCTGCCCCCCCCCCTCTACCGCAGCAGCCGACCCCCCCCCCCCCCCCCCACCCCCTGCCGCCCCCCTAACCCTAGCCCTAGCAGCCCCTAACCCTCTCCCGCAGCACCCCGCTCCCCTCTTCCGCACCCCCCCTTTCCCGCAGCAGCCGACCCCCCCCCCCCCACCCCCTGCCGCTCCCCCTAACCCTAGCCCTAGCAGCCCCTACCCTCTCCCTCTCTTGCCATGGAAACCCTAACCCTAGCCCTAGCAGCCCCATGCACACCCTAACCCTAACCCTAGTTATAAAAAAAAAAAAAAAGGCATATTTCGAAGATAGTCGAGATGTCAAATATTTATTTGCACCGACTCTGATCCTAGATTGCGCCGTTTGGAACTAACAAATGTTTATTTTATTATTCCTCCTTCACATCGAGATCTATACAGAGACTGGTCATGTCTTCTCTGGTGTCCTGACGTGTTCACTTTACATGCGCGTGCCGGTGCTGGCCAAGTTAGTAGCGCATTCGTAAAGTCTGTGACGTCGAAGAAGACGACGAAGACGAAGACGACGACGAAGTTGGAAAAGTTGCCGACTCCGACGTCGAAGAAGCCGACGAAGACGACGAATAGGGTTCACAGTTGAAGCAGCCATTGATTCGATCAGTGGCAAACTGATGGCCGACGAGATGAAGGCCTTGGTTGATGATATCTTATCGAAGAGATTAACCGAGGTAACCCCACGTGTGATCCATACTGATGTGGATCCGTCCCCTTACAAAATGGGGAAATTGGAGAAGCTGGAGACGAAGTTGGAAGGAACGTCCAACTACTTAAAGTGGTCACAACAGGCGATGCGGACACTGAAGGAACGTGGCTTGGTTGGCTATGTCACTGGCCAAGCCAAGGCGCCGGCCAATCACTCCGCCAAGGAGTTTGCTGTTTGGGAGATTGTCAACAACGTCGTGGCTGGGTGGTTGACTGCCTCTTTAACTGACTAGGTGTCGGGCAATGTCGAGGCAATGGAGGCTGCTGCTGATATATGGCAAATTCTAAAAGATATGTACTCTGGCTCCGGCAACCCTATACGAGTCTTTCAACTGCAAGATGAACTCGATAGGGTAGCCCAAGACGAACGTACCATCTCTGAGTACGCGGCCCTGTTGAAGAAGTACTGGTCTGATCTGGATCATTATGATCCTCTTGGGATGGAAGATGCACAAGTCGAACTGGCATTCGCGAAGTACTTTCAGACGTTCCTGGCTTATATTTCCCGGCAGCCTATGATGAAATTCCTGAAGGGTCTACACCCTGTATTTGAGCAGAGACGAAATATCCTCCTATCCCAACACACGCTTCCGACCTTGGAAGAAGCTATAGCCGTCATGACACAGGAAGAAGCTCGACTGAAGTTGATGCCCAACAAGGGCTCCTACCAGGGGGAGCGAGCCGAGGTTGAAAAGTCTGCCCTTGCTGCCTTCAATCAACCTCCATCTGTTGGTGGTGTTTGCCACAATTGTGGTGACTCCGGACATTACATCCGATTTTGTCCAAAACCCTTACGAAATCAGTCTACTGATCGAGGACGGGGTCGTGGAGGCCGACGTGGTAGTAGAGGAGGATATGCTGGTAGACGGGGAGGACACAAAGCGAATCTGGTGGAGGAAGGGGGAGAGAATCAACTGGCTGAAATTATCCCGCTTGAGCGGGAGTTCCTTGAGAAGTTGCGAGGCACAAAGCTGGGTTCGGCCGACAGTCCTGGAGCGTCTTCTACCTCGGGGGATCTCATCGCTTGCTTTGCCCAAACCAGCACCGGTAATCCTGCACGTGCTCTTGCATCTGTCTATCAGCCAGGATGGATAATAGATTCTGGGACATCTCGCCATGTCACGGGATCCCGTGGTGCATTTCAGGACTATACTCACCTACCATTGCCGGAGAGTATTCAGACTGCTGATGGTACATCCAGCCCTGTAGTGGGTAAAGGCACTGTCGCATGCACCCCTTCCATCACTCTAACCAATGTCTTACATGCTCCATCTTTTCCTGTCAATCTTCTGTCCATTAGTGCCATTATACTTGATCTTAACTGTACTGTTTTCTTTGACATTCCTACGGTGACTTTTCAGGAGAAGGGGACAGGACGACGACTTGGAACTGGCACATGGCATAAGGGGCTGTGGTATTTAGACAGGACTGGACTGGACAACGCATTGGCATCCTTGGTCGCAGCCGCACCACCAGAAGCTTCCTGTCGCAGTGTTGAAGCCGACTTGCTACTCCACCACCAGCGTGTCGGTCATTCCTCTTTTCAAGTTATTAGTCGAATGTATCCGTCCTTATATCAAAGGGCTGATAAAGAGAAGTTATTTTGTGATGCTTGTGAGTTGGGAAAACATACCAGAAGCTCGTATGTGAGCTCGGGGAATAGGAGTTCAGCTGCTTTTGACATGATACATTCGAACGTATGGGGCCCTTGTCCTACAACCGGAATTAACGGTTTTCGATGGTTCGTCACCTTTACTGACTGTTATACCCGCGTGACATGGGTCTACCTTATGAAGAATAAAAGTGACGTCCTTGAGGCCTTTCGGGACTTTTATCGACGGGTGGAAACACAATATGGCGCTAAAATTAAGTGTTTTCGGTCTGACAATGGGACGGAGTATACTAATAAGCGGGTTGCTGAGTATTTTTCCACTCATGTAATACTACATCAAACTGTATATGCTTATACTCTGGCACAAAATGGTGTGGCTGAACGAAAGAACAGACACCTGCTAGAAGTCGCACGGACGATGATGCTGGCTATGAATGTCCCGAAACACTTATGGGGGCAGGCTGTATTGACGGCCTCTTATCTCATCAACAGAATGCCATCTCAAGTATTGGACTGGAAGACACCGTTGGAGATGCTTACTGGGGCAACTACATACACTGTTCCACCGAAAGTTTTTGGATGTGTGTGCTTTGTCCAAGATAACAGGCCAGGCGTTAGCAAACTGGATCCTCGGGCAGTTAAATGTGTCTTTATCGGTTACACGGCGACTCAGAAGGGATATGCCTGTTGGAGTCCAGTCGAGCGGAAGATGTTTGTCAGCATGGACGTTACATTCAGAGAACTCGAACCATACTATGGTTCGGATGAAGGTTCAGCATTTGGTGACACCTAACACAGATGGTGTTCGATGTGAGGGGGAGATAATAAGTCCAAATGTGGTCATCGGATCGGTTCCGTGTCCGGTTGTAGAAAACTGGACGAAAGAGGGAGAGCACAGTGACTCAGATACAGAGAATGAAGAAGACGATACATATGTTACGCAGGGGGAGTAGCAGACAAGGGAAAAGGAGCTCCAAGTCTACAGAAGGAGACAATAGAAGTCCAGTACTGTGCCTATGTCGTGCCCTGTGCCTACTGTACCAAGTCTCTCGTCTACTCCTGCTCCAACTCCTGAAGATGTTGCTCCCGTACTGAATCACTCGAATTCTGATGCGGATCTCTCCGACTCGGATGGTATGATCTCTCCACCACCTATTGCTCCCTTAAGGAGATCTTCTCGCATCAATACGGGTAAGGCTCCTGCTCGTTTTGATGATTACGAACATGACATTGCCAACTTCTTGTCTTATTCTAACATTTCTTCGAATTATCGAGCCTTCATTGCATCGTTAGACTCTACTTCGTTGCCCAAGTGTTGGCAGGAAGCAAAGAAAGATCCAAGGTGGAAAGCTGCAATGATGGAAGAACTTGAGGCACTGAAGAAAAATAAGACATGGGAGCTGGTTCCATTACCCAAAGGGAAGAAAGCTGTGGGGTGCAAATGGGTGTACACAGTGAAAGAGACGCCAGAAGGAAAAGTAGAGCGGTACAAGGCGAGGCTGGTTGCAAAAGGATTCACACAGTCATATGGAATAGACTATGATGAGACATTTGCCCCAGTAGCAAAAATGAGCACCGTGAGAACTCTGGTCTCCATTACAGCGAACTATGGATGGAAGCTGTACCAGTTGGATGTGAAGAATGCCTTTCTTCATGGAGACCTGCAAGAAGAAGTATACATGGATCTCCCGCCTGGGTGCTATGCGACGGAATCAAACGGAGGGACGTCGCAAGAAAAGGTGTGTAAACTGAAGAAGTCACTATACGGCCTCAAACAATCTCCTCGAGCCTGGTTTGACAGATTCAGAAAGGCTGTTACAGGCATGGGATACCGTCAAACAAATACAGATCATACGGTCTTCCTTCAGCATGCAAGAGGCCACATCACTATACTTGCTGTATATGTGGATGATATAGTGATCACAGGTGATGATGAAGTCGAGATCACTAAACTGAAGTCAAAACTCTTGAAGGAGTTTGAAGTGAAGGATTTAGGAGCGATGAGGTACTTTTTAGGTATCGAGGTGTGTGAAGGCGAACAAGGAATTGTTCTCTCACAGAGAAAATACACACTAGATCTGCTGAAGGAAACAGGGATGCTGGAATGCAAAGCAGCGGTCACTCCAATTGACCAGAAGTACAAGTTGGGAGCAGAAGCAGGAGAGCCCGTTGATCGTGAAAGATATCAACGACTTGTAGGGAGATTGATTTATGTGGGACACACTCGCCCTGATATCTCATTTACGGTGAGTGTAGTGAGTCGCTACATGCATGATCCAAGAAAGGGTCATATGGAAGCAGTATTTCAGATCTTGAGGTATCTGAAAGGAACGCCAGGAAAGGGGCTATGGTTCAAGGAGAATGGACGCATAGAAGTTGAGGAATACTGTGATGCAGACTGGGCGAGCTTCATAGACGACAGAAGGTCTACCACGGGATACTGTGTTTTTGTAGGAGGAAATCTGGTCTCATGGAGAAGCAAGAAACAGTCCGTGGTAGCACGGTCGACAGCTGAAGCAGAATACAGAACAATGGCTCTGGGAGTGTCAGAATTGCTGTAGGTGAAAGCGTTGCTGACAGAGTTAAAGCTAGACAAGGGAGCACCATTACGTCTTCTGAGCGATAGTCAAGCTGCAATAAGTATAGCTAACAATTCCATTCAGCACGACAGAACGAAGCACATCGAGATTGATCGATTCTTCATCAAGGAGAAGCTGGAACAAGGGATACTGAAGATTGACCATGTCCGCTCAGAAGAACAAGTTGCAGACTGTCTGACTAAGGGTCTTAGTTCATTAAGTCTGTCGAAGCTATGTAACAAGATGGGGATGATCAATATCTATCGTCCATCTTGAGGCGGAGTGTTGAGAGTCAATAAGGGACTTTTAGTCCCACATCGGAATACGTAGTATGTAGAGGAGCTAGACTCCCTATAAGTAGTGAAGTAGTCCATCAATAAAATCAATCCAACTATTATTTTCTACAGATTTCCTTCCTACTTCGTGACTAACTCGGCCTTTATCCTAATGATTTCCTTCTTAGATAAAGAAGGAAGCCATTGGTCTTCGATGTGTCGGTACTTCTGTTAGACCGTGCCATTAAGCAGATACGAAAATGGGAAGTGTCATCTTCCTAATAATGGAATTATAAGGACACATAACATTTTGATCGGGGCTAGTCAGGATTTGAGGAGATTTTACTCGGGCTATTCAAATATTTCATTCATGGGGCTGTCCAAACCCCACCCCTCCCCCTCAAACCCAAAAAATCAATCTCATTTCTAAATTTCACTCTCTTCTAAAACCCTTCTTCTTCTATCCATCATCTTCTTCTTCTTCTTCTTCTTCTTCTTCTTCTTCTTCACCATTTCTATTCTTACATCTCCATCAAAATCCTAGTTTTCTTCTCATCTTCTTCTTCTTCTTCTCCACCATTTCCATCATCACCATCTCCATCAAAACCCTAGTTTCTTTCTCATTCCCAATTTCGATAGTACCCAAAAAATTAATTAAACCCTAAAATGCATGGAAATAAAGCTTAAATACTTATTTTCTCACAAAGAATGCATGAAAATAAACCCTAAAATGCATATTCTTCTTCTTCTTCTATCCATCTTCTTCTTCTTCTTCTTCTTCTTCTTCTTCTTCTTCTTCTTCTTCTTCTTCTTCTTCTCCACCATTTCTATTCTCACATCTCCATCAAAATCCTAGTTTTCTTCTCATCTTCTTCTTCTTCTTCTCCACCATTTCCATCATCACCATCTCCATCAAAATCCTAGTTTCTTTCTCATTCCCAATTTCGACAGCACCCAAAAAATTAATTAAACCCTAAAATGCATGGAAATAAAGCTTAAATACTTATTTTCTCACAAAGAATGCATGAAAATAAACCCTAAAATGCATATTTCACTCTATTATCAAGATTGAAATAAACCCTAATATATTTTTTTATTCGAAAATTTCGACTTTAGGACTGCCAGAAATTGTGGCAGTCCTGAAAGGAACTTGCTGTACAGCAAGTCCCTTTCAGGACTGCCTCAACTTCTGGCAGTCCTCAATATGTCTACGACTGCCAGAAATAGGGACAGTCCTGCTGTAGAGCATGTCCCTTTCAGGATTGCCACAATTTCTGACAGTCCTCAGTACTTCTAGGACTGCCAGCAATTGTGGCAGTCCTGTTGTACATCGAGTCTATTTCAAGACTGCCACAATTTCTGGCAGTCCTCAATACTTCTAGGACTGTCAGAAATTATGGCAGTCCTGATATGAACCCAATTCTTCTACAACTGGGGTTTCTTCCATAGTTTTCTTCTACAACTAGAATTTCATGCATAATTCTTCTATTAATAAAGAAAAATTGGTTAATAAATTTGATAGATTTGATAACCCAATTTCTTCTACAACTAGGATTTCATCCATAATATCCAAACAAGAAGAAGAAAAATAAATTAGGGTTTGGAGAAAGAGATCTGAGAAATTAGAAGAGAGCAAAAAATCAAAATAAACTAGGTTTGAAAAAATTGATGTTCCTGTTGTTCTTGTTCTTCTTCTTCTTCTTGTTGTTCTTCTTCTTCTTGTGAGGAAATAGAGGAGAGCAAAAAAAAAAGTTGACTTATATACTCACATGTTGGCTAGCCCTAAGTAATTTTTTCAATGGCAAACTTGTAAATAAATTAAAATTTACTTTTGGCTAGCCCCGATCAAAATGTTATGTGCCCTTATAATTTGCCAAAATATTGATGCTTCACAAAGGAATGAGATCCCCATGTATAATTAAGCTATTAAATATTCTTCTCGACATGTCAATAGCATTTATGAGGGAAAAAAAGGGCAGAGCAAGCTTCACCTTGTCCTGTCGATGTGATTGTGGGACCACGAGGTGGGCACGAGAAGGGAGCACGCTGGACATCGCGATCTCCGTTGGGCTCCGATCTGCGCTCGACGAAGGAAGAAAGTGGCGGTGGAAGTAGCATTGGGAGGGAGTTTGGAAGAATGCCGAGGAGGCGGCGGAGGGAGGGGAGCCGGAGAAGGAGGGGTTGGGGTTCATTTTGTAGGTTTCTGCTAGGGAGTGTTTTTTTTTTTTTTTTTTTTTTTGCTTGCTTATAAACCAGATAAAATGTAGAGTTGCAACGTGTAAAAATTATAATAATACAACATTTACATTAGGCAAATTCTACGGGCACTCCATATTTTACTCCAGTACAGTCCTTACTCCATGATAGTCCATTTTGGTGTAATTTTTACTCAAGGTGTTAATAGGGCCAAACGGCCCGGAACCTGGCCCAGGCCCGCCTGTAGCCCGAACCGCCCGAACCCGCTTACCCATTGGGATGGGCTGGGTTCAAGAAACCGAGCCCGGGCCCGGCCCGGATTTTTTTTTATTAGCAACGGTCGGCCCGCTTAGGCCCGACCCGGCATGGGTTAACCGAATTTTGCTTCCTTTTTTTTTGAATTTTTTAAAAATCGTGTGGGCCCCTATTTACCAAAATGCCTCCACTATTTGACTGTTTTATGACCCTTTTTGGGGTATTTTAGTCATTTTGTCAAAAAAGACCAAAAAAAACTTTTACAACAACTCTATTTAGAGGGTAGGAGGGGTAATTTGGCTTCAAAAAAATCCTATAAATATGTCATGAATCACATTTTTCAAACACAAACAATTAATTCCATCCAAAAAAAAAAATTCAAGCTCATGCAAGAAGGTTTCAAGAAATTTGTCCAAGCAATTCCGGCGCTCTACGACTTTCCGATCAAGCTTCCAACCTCCATCATTTTTTTTTCTTCCCTTCCTCTTTCTAATTGTTTTTCTTTAATTTACATTTATAAAATAGTTTTCTTTCCTCTATCTCTCTTTTTTGAGAAAAAAATAATTTTTGATTATTTTATTTTCGGTATCCTTCCTCTTTCTAATTGTTTCTCTATTTTTATTTGTCTTTTTAAAATGGCTGGACAAAGTTCAAACTAACCTACTGACGCTGCCGGACATACTTTTGAATATTATAATACTTTTTTTGAGCAAAATCTTATTCCTAAGGATTTACTTGGTTTACCTCCTGAAGTTGCTAGTACGACCCAAAATGTTGTAAAGAGAAAGCAAAAATCAAAGTATTGAGAATTTTTTATTATTCTTAATGAAACTAAACCTGATGGCTTACTTGTTTTAGATCAGAAAGGTGAACCAGTTCCGTACGCGGCACAATGCAAGAATTGTTCCCACATATACAAATGGAAGTGGGAGGTGGCACGGGTACCATATCAAGACAGCACGAAACCTGCTACGGCCCGAGCTCAATTCTGACGACCCAAACCCAGATAAGTTTTGGAGGTGCCGCGGGTTTTTCAATGAGTACGTTTTCCTATTCAGCTGCCCATCATAAAACTGAATTGACTAAATATATTATTGCTGATGAACTTTCATTCACTTCGGATGAAAGTGAAACTTTATATGATTATGCCACAATTGCATTAAATCCATGTTTTAGTAAAGTTTCCAGAGACGCTGCTAGAAAAGAGGCTAAGAGACTTTTTAAGGAAATGAAAGTTGTTTTAAAACAAACATTGTCGCATGTTAGTAAAATATCTATTATTTCTGATATTTGGACAAATAAGCAAAATTATGCTTATATTTGTATCACGATACACTATATAGATTTACAATGGATGTTGCAAAAGCGCATCGACTGTCTAAAAACTTTGGAATTTTTACACAGGAGCTCTGTAATTGTAGGTTTTATTTCAAAACACGTGCGTGACTTTGATATTCACCATAAAATATTATATGTATCTTTTGATAATGCTATAATAACAATTCTGCTATATTTTCATTGTCTTTACTATTTCAACCTATTTTGGAAGGTAGATTATTGTATGTTAGGTGTGCTTGCCACATTATTAACTTAGTTATAAAAGAATGTCTCGAATTTTTTAGTACACATTTAGAGACTTTTAAACATTGTTTACACAGCTTGAACGCGTCTCCAAGTAGGCAACAAATTTTTAAAGTCACATGTGCACATTTTAGTATTTGTTTTAGAAGATTTGTTAAGGAATTACCACATAGATGGAATTCAACATATTTAATGTTGAAATCCGCAATTTCCTTTAAGGATGTTATTACATGTTTTTGCAATATGGATCACAATTTTGAATATAGAGTAACTGAAGATGATTGGATAGTTGCTTCTTCTATTTGTGAATTTTTAGAAACTTTAACTTTTTACAATAGTACATGTACTTTTCTGGTGTTTATTATCCTACTTCTTGTTTAGCTTTACGGAAACTTTGTAACATGTCTTACATATTCTCTAAATATAGAAATGTTCCTAATTTTGACTATGTTGTAAAAAAATGGAAGCTAAATTCACTAAATATTGGGATGATGTTGTCACGACCCGCTCCCGAATAATCGGACACGAGACGGACACGCCCAGCCTTCATTGTTAGACACAATGAAGTAAGCTGTACCAAGCTAGGGAAACTAACCAGATAAACATGAAAGTATAGAATCACAGCAACTATATAATGTGTCCCAACCAGAAAAGAAATACAATATCTGAATTTATTACAATTCAACTATAAGAGTCTGCTAGTCACAATACATGGAAAGATAAATGGAAACTAAATGAAGTACTAGGCCTCTACGGCCTCTAGGTTACAAGCAGCTCCAGCTGGCTCAGGAGGGAAGGCAGTATCCTGTCCATAGTATGTGTCACACAAAGCCTCCATCTCACCTATCATAACATATCCAGTCAGGAGCGGAGCAAGTACAATTCTAGGTAATGAACAAGACATCATGAAATGACGTACAAGGGAACATGGAAAGTACAGGAAAATACAGGTGAATAAGTACATGAAGAACAGGGTAAAGTACATGAAAGAACATGAATGTAAGAGCATGAATGAACATGATATGTAAGCACCTGAAAGAACATGATATCACAGGAAATAAGTACAAGGAAATCTCCTGAACATGTGTGTAATGCATTTGAAATATAACTAACTATGTGACCGGCTAGGATAAGCACCTGAAAGCACCTGAAAGCACATGAATGGTGACTTAGGACCCGCGTGCACGATGCGGGGTCTAAGCTAAAACACACCTGAGTTGTTACTTGGGATTGGTCACATAGATAGTATATTTCCCCTCCCCAGATACAAGTAATAAGCACAAGAGAACAAGAGCACCAGAAAGAACATGTCGTGTTGCAATTGTGTCACTCAAGGAAGTACAGGAAAGATAATGTAAAGTACAAAACCGTAGAGTGTACTTGCCTGTCTCCGGGTGATCAAATGTAGGCAATAGAGCTGAGAGTCCTCCTGGCAATGATTTATAATTTGATAAGTTGACAATAAGAGTAAAGTTCTAGTCTAAACATAATCCTTAGTTATATTAATCTATTAAGTCCTATTAATCTCTATACCACTAAAGTAATCTCTATATACAACCTAAAATGTGAGATAACAAACTTCAATCTTTAAATAACACTCAACCTCATGTGCTAAGATTCTTCTTCTTTTGCCAACACCCAAAGGTACTAGGGTCCTCATTAACTACAATACTCCTTAAAGGAAAATAGAGCCTATTAATTATCTATAATAGTAGGGATAACAAACCAATCCTTAGTAACTGATTATCAGTCCTTCCTTGTATTCCTAACCTGTCAACCCTTATGCTAACTGATTTGCATACTCAGTAGCCTTCTAAACCAGGACAGAAATTGGGTTCAAGCTACTAATAAGATTACCTATCCAAATATCAACAACTACTAGGAAAGAAGTCATTGGTAGTACTGGGTAAATTCCAACAGGATATCTAGATTGATATATTCTAAGGAAATTCTCAGACCATTAAATCCTTACAGTTCAATTCTAATGCAATGTTTTAAGGTTACCAATCAACCCATAGCCTAGGTTCAGTCTTTAGGACTTGATATACTGCCCTGTCTTCTCTTATTTACTAATTCTAGTTGGTTTTAAGACTGGAATGAGGCTGATATAGGTTCAATCTAACTCTACAGAACATCCCTCCCTCAGGTTCAAGGTAACTGAATTATTCTAACTAATTTGGTAATTCAAGATATGTATATCATTCAAATGGAACAGCCAAACTTGCCTACTCCTCCCTATTGTCTTGCTAAAAGTCCTATGGAGCAACCAAGACTTCTCAGTTTACTCTAGCTATTGGCCTACACTTGGTTTAACTATCAATCTTCCCACAGGAATACAATTCAGTCCTTACTAATAAGTTCTACCAGAGTCCATGGTTGATTCAGGACAACCCAAATTAATCATCAGGACAGTCATATGAATCAGGGCATGTGCTGCCACCCTTCATGTACATTGGTTCCAGAAACAGAGTTTTCAATGATTTGCAAAGAATAACTAACTCAGGTATTACACTCTGACCATGCTTTCAGAATTTAGTGTTAGAACATTAAAGCCAAAAATATGCACATAATGCTACATCAAACTTTCGTTTCAGCTAGCCTGCCATAATCCTTAATCACCGAGTCGAAGAGTCCAACAAGACTACTTAAATCAAGATCTAAGCAATACAGAATATACTGATATGTAAAGGATTAATGATTTCTGAACCAAAAACCTATTGAAGCTAAAACTGAAATCCCCCTTTGCTTTCCAGGTACAAGGAAATGAGAACAAAGTTTAGTTTTGCAAAGGACCAACTGGATTCATAATGTCAGTCTTGTAATAATCCCAGTGTTGCTCGATCAACCTTGCCCAATCATTCACCCAACTCAAGAGTTAAATTTGATAGGAAATGATCAAAATGAATATTGATCCTGAGTTGACTTCAACACAGGGATTATTATCAAGCCTGATATCAGTTGGTCCAACACAAAATCAGGATCACAACTAACTTCAATTGGAATACACAGAAGATGAATCAATACCAACATCCAAATTCCAAGATTTTCGTAGAGACGGGATAGTAGAGTATAGACTGATATCTACCCTTGATTCATCCAGTAATTTAACATCTACACACAGATCTAAAATTTAGTAACAAGTAGTGCCCATGACCAAGGGGTAAGGGAATACCTGATGGAAATCAAATCTCGACCCAAATCCTTGAATCAACCACTGGCTCTTCGTGACGAATCCTGATATCAACCATCACACAATCCTACGGATTTCAATATAGATAAAACGAGCTGAAAACTGATCGAACAAGAATGGAGGACTGAAATTAACTTCTGATCGAGTTCAGGAACACAGATCAGAACACGTACTCGATCAAGTGATCTAGATGTACATATTAAAAATGCAGTCACATATTCCAACCTCTATAGATCTGGATTTACCTTATAATTTCTGATCTTCAAATGGTTGATTGATCGATCCAAGTATGAAGGAGAGATGGATCTGTCCCAACTCTGATATGGACTGAACCAATTTCAAATTGAACAGAAATTAGGATATGAACGGATCAAGAGATATTTCTCTTCAATTGATAACCTCACCTGTCAAATGATCAATGATCCATCAAGAACGATTCAGAACACAAAAAGGGATCTGAGTGAAAATGAATCGTTCAGTTATCAATGTAAACTTGAGTTTTGAATCAAAGAGAATCAGAGAAGAACCATAGGGAAATCACCATTACCTAGTTCCAAGGATCGATGCAATTTTCTGCTAGCCCCATCACCATTATTCCTCCATTTGAATCGAGCCAGAGAGGAGAGGAAGAAGGAAGGAAAATTGAAGAGCTGATATTAATTTGGTAGAGAGAGATGAAGGTGCTCTGCGAAGTTATAGGCGGTTAAGGAGAGGAGGTGGAGGGAAAATGAAGGAATTCGTTGGCACATGGCTCAGGTGTCAGAGGTTGTTAGAGAAGAAAATTCGAATTCCTATCCTCAGCTCAGAAGAGATGGCTGGTCTGAGCCTAACAAAAAGGAAAGAAGAGTGGTGATTCTTTAAAAGGAAATGTTGGGTTCATGGGCTTCCTGGGTTGGGCCCAACAGTAAATAGGTTTAATGGATTAAACCTAACCATTGTTTAGTGATAACTAAACCCATTACCTACATTAAACTTAAAAATAATTTCCAATTCATTTAATTAGCATAAAAAAATATTTTTTAAAAAATTCAATATTTGGAAAAGTGGAGTTACAAATCTCTCCCCCTTGAAAAATTTCGTCCTCGAAATTCAAAGGACCCAAACAACTCCGCAATTCTCAAAAGATCCAAACACCAGTTATTTATTGAAAATAGAATTTCAAGAGAGATAGAGTACAATCAAATCAATCAAACAGATTGGGATAGCGCTCCCGCATCTCGTCCTCGCGCTCCCATGTGGACTCTCCCGGAGAGTGGTGTCTCCACATGATGTGGACAAGAGGAATGGTCTGGTTCCGCAAGCGCTTCTCCCTCCGATCGAGGATCTCTACTGGCTGCTCCTCGTAAGTCAATCTCGGGCCCACCTCCAGCTCGGAATAGTCCATCACATGGCTCGGGTCCGGAATGTAGCGTCGCAGCTGAGACATGTGGAAGACATCGTGCACTCCCTCCAATCTAGCTGGAAGCGCCAGTCGATATGCCACCTCGCCAATCCGTGCAGTCACGTCGAAAGGCCTGATAAATCTCGGTTTGAGCTTCCCGTCTCTGTCAATGCGAATGATGCCCCTAGTCGGTGAGATCTTCAGGAACACTCCCTCTCCACTCGCGAACTCCAGTGGCCGTCTGTTGCTGTCCGTCCAGTGCTTCCGCCGATCCTGTGTAACTCTGAGACGCCCTGAACCTTAAGATCAAATACGATAATTACACACAAGAAAAATAATACGATCTAACAATGATCAAGGAGTAAATAGGCACGGATGGAATGAAGTTCAATTATATCTTAGAGGATCAAAATCATGAAGACACAATTATTAGGTACGATCAAGAATCGATAGTTTAACACAGGTAGACTAGAACAAGAAAGAAAATCATGGTCAGATAGACATGACTTAAGATCGAAGTTTAGACAAGTCACAAACAAAGTACGGAGTCACAATCTGGTAATACATAATTTTGAGGAATTCAATGATCTAACGATAAAATACTAGAACGAAAATGTAGCAAGGATTGATTGAGGAGACGTACGCAATACTCAGGGGATACAGTATCAAATCAGAATGAACTTGTAAGGATCTGTGATTCTCAAAAACCAATAATCATATAAAAAGGAAATATAGTCTCCAGAATATCCAAGAACATGTTGGTATCTGAAATCACTTTGCTTAGAATCCCTACCCCGCCAGTATGTATCTGACTGCAGTGGACTTTCGGCTCCGTGACTCAAATAACAATATGTCTCCAAATACTCTATCAACCTTATCCATTTTCCAACAATTATTGACGAAACAACCCAAGAGATCAAGATATGAAGAATATGACAAGTCTCGACAATACTCGAAAACCTATGGGTGTCTGAAATCACTTCAACTTAGAGTTCCTGCCTCGCCAGTGCGCTACTGGCTGCAGTGAGCCCTCAGTCTCCATAATCCAGCTAATGGCTGCAGCGCGCAACTGTCATGCCATAGTAGATCATCGAATAGCCTCTCGACTTTATCCCTAGGAATTTCAAAAGAGTTTCAAGGAATTCAAAATGAGTTTCAATAGTCCAAGTCACGGAAATAGTGAAATTACTTGACTGTTTGAATACAAGGATTTATTAGGTACTAAGAGATGACAAGGGATCCAATTAATGAATACAAAAGGGCAACCAGGGAGATTTAAAATTTCAGACGGGGAGCGAGTTTCAAATTATAACAGAATTTCAAATGATATCTAGAATGGTAACAAGATTCCATATGTGGAACGTTATCCTGAAAGGATAACAGAGTCTCGAATGATGAACTGAGGCAATATATTAGACAAGAGACAAGTTCAAAATAAGAAATAAAATTCCGTACTGGAAACAAGGTTCAACAATATCTCAATCAACAAAACCTCAGACAAAAATTCGAAGAAAAACAACCTCCTATAGGATACAAGGTCTCAATTAGAAAACCAATATCAACAAAGTCGTGATTAGGAAATAAAATCTCGAATAGAATCAATGTTACGAGTAGGAAAAAGAATCAATGGGTGAGTAAAACAATATCCATGAAACAAGCGATACCTCAAATAGGGAACAAGATCGAAGCAAAGCTGTGAACGGAACAATTTCCAAGTAGAAAACAAGCCACGTAGGAAACGAAATCTCACATAGGGAACAAGTCGAAACCGAAGTTTTCAAACAATGTCTTGAATGGTGAATAGAAACAAGTATTGAATAAAATCAAATTCCAACAATCCCCAAATAGAAAACTGAACTTCGGAAAAAAACAAAATTTACAAATTGTAACTAGTCCTGAATAGGAAACAAAATTCTTGAGTAGAATCTCGAAAAGAGCAAGGTTACGAAGAATGGGTGAAGGAGGATCAATCAACGAATAGGAAACAATATCTCGAATTAAGTTTCGAATACCAACCAAGATTCCAAAATAGAAAACAAGAAGTTCCAAGAAATGGTCTACATGCTAAAAGAATTTTAAGAAAAACTAGGTTGCTAATCAAGATACATGGTTTTCCCAACCATGCAAAAAAAAAAAAAAAAAAAATCTTCTGTCTTCAATCTATCTTCAATATTTCCTCCAGGACTGGAATCACTTCAATATTCTTCACTGTCCTGACGTAGACTGGTCCATGCGGTAATGCTCCATATAGCTGCTGAATCTGGAGAGGCGGGTCCTTCTGCTGTAGTCCTGGCGTGTTCGTCCTTGGGCAGTGTGATCAATGGTCTCCAGCAGTCCTTGACTTGGTGGGCAGGCGATTAGCAGTACAAGCATAGCCTTCGTCCTCTGCGGCACTCTTCGTAGTGGTGTCCTGAGCTGCGACAGAAATACAAATGATCGCCGGCTGAATCTGAACCTGGATCTCCTGTTGGGGCTGAAGTGCAGGGCTCTGACAGGAATATATGGCTGCCGAGATCTTGATGCTCCTCGATCATTGTAATCTGCGACTTGCTGTCAATCCTTCATTCAGTGAATGTAGGCCTGATTCTACCTATGATGATGTGGCTGAAGAAGCGCCGTCTGAATGTTGCGATGCTTTGCAGGTCCAGGATAGTTGATATCTTCATCATAAGTCTTCATGTCTTTCATGAGCTTCAGCTTCTGGTTTCGTTCCATTGTCTGCGCTACATTCTGGATCTCCAGGCTGGTGGCTCTAATCTTCAGAGAAGTCGGATCCTCACATGCTGAGATGATCTTCAGTGGCGGCTTCAGGTTCTAGATCGGCTCCCTGGTGCAAGATATGCGCTCGGTGTCGAAAAAGTCCAAGTGTCTGAGCGTCTGGAAATCAGAAGTCCTCTCTAACTCGGGAAATGCATTTGCAAGTTTGGATTGGAAAAAGGAAGGCCTGCTCTCTCTGGGTATCAAGGAACTCTTCAATCATCTCCGTCAACCACGTACTACCCATGGGGATAGTAGGGACGATCTGCGGGGTGGAAGCTCGAGACCTTCAAGTGTAGGTGGACCGACTGTCCCGGTGTCGTGTGCTTTTGAACTATCTGCAAAACAGAAAACTGTTAAAATAACCTAGACCTACATACAACAAGTGTTTATAGAATATTAAAATACCTGATACACCTAATATACCTGATATACCCGTATTCCTGATTTTCCTATGCTGTGATCAAGTTTCCCTAGTGTAAATCAAGTCCCCCAATAGTACGCTAAGTCCTAGGTACCATTAGGATAGACCTGCATGGGCCACCACTAAAAACATGTCACGACCCGCTTCCGAATAATCGGACACGAGTCGGACACGCCCAACCTTCATTGTTAGACACAATGAAGTAAGCTGTACCAAGCTAGGGAAACTAACCAGATAAACATGAAAGTATAGAATCACAGCAACTATATAATGTGTCCCAACCAGAAAAGAAATACAATATCTGAATTTATTACAATTCAACTATAAGAGTCTGCTAATCACAATACATGGAAAGATAAATGGAAACTAAATGAAGTACTAGGCCTCTGCGGCCTCTAGGTTACAAGCAGCTCCAGCTGGCTCAGGAGGGAAGGCAGTATCCTGTCCATAGTATGTGTCACACAAAGCCTCCATCTCACCTATCATAACATATCCAGTCAGGAGCGGAGCAAGTACAATTCTAGGTAATGAACAAGACATCATGAAATGAAGTACAAGGGAACATGGAAAGTACAGGAAAATACAGGTGAATAAGTACATGAAGAACAGGGTAAAGTACATGAAAGAACATGAATGTAAGAGCATGAATGAACATGATATGTAAGCACCTGAAAGAACATGATATCACAGGAAATAAGTACAAGAAAATCTCCTGAACATGTGTATAATGCATTTGAAATATAACTAACTATGTGACCGGCTAGGGTAAGCACCTGAAAGCACCTGAAAGCACCTGAAAGCACATGAATGGTGACTTAGGACCCGCGTGCACGATGCGGGGTCTAAGCTAAAACACACCTGAGTTGTTACTTGGGATTGGTCACATAGATAGCATATTTCCCCTCCCCAGATACAAGTAATAAGCACAAGAGAACAAGAGCACCAGAAAGAACATGTCGTGTTGCAATTGTGTCACTCAAGGAAGTACAGGAAAGATAATGTAAAGTACAAAACCGTAGAGTGTACTTGCCTGTCTCCGGGTGATCAAATGTAGGCAATAGAGCTGAGAGTCCTCCTGGCAATGATTTATAATTTGATAAGTTGACAATAAGTGTACAGTTCTAGTCTAAACATAATCCTTAGTTATATTAATCTATTAAGTCCTATTAATCTCTATACCACTAAAGTAATCTCTATACAACCTAAAATGTGAGATAACAAACTTCAATCTTTAAATAACACTCAACCTCATGTGCTAAGATTCTTCTTCTTTTGCCAACACCCAAAGGTACTAGGGTCCTCATTAACTACAATACTCCTTAAAGGAAAATAGAGCCTATTAATTATCTATAATAGTAGGGATAACAAACCAATCCTTAGTAACTGATTATCAGTCCTTCCTTGTATTCCTAACCTGTCAACCCTTATGCTAACTGATTTGCATACTCAGTAGCCTTCTAAACCAGGACAGAAATTGGGTTCAAGCTACTAATAAGATTACCTATCCAAATATCAACAACTACTAGGAAAGAAGTCATTGGTAGTACTGGGTAAATTCCAACAGGATATCTAGATTGATATATTCTAAGGAAATTCTCAGACCATTAAATCCTTACAGTTCAATTCTAATGCAATGTTTTAAGGTTACCAATCAACCCATAGCCTAGGTTCAGTCTTTAGGACTTGATATACTGCCCTGTCTTCTCTTATTTACTAATTCTAGTTGGTTTTAAGACTGGAATGAGGCTGATATAGGTTCAATCTAACTCTACAGAACATCCCTCCCTCAGGTTCAAGGTAACTGAATTATTCTAACTAATTTGGTAATTCAAGATATGTATATCATTCAAATGGAACAGCCAAACTTGCCTACTCCTCCCTATTGTCTTGCTAAAAGTCCTATGGAGCAACCAAGACTTCTCAGTTTACTCTAGCTATTGGCCTACACTTGGTTTAACTATCAATCTTCCCACAGGAATACAATTCAGTCCTTACTAATAAGTTCTACCAGAGTCCATGGTTGATTCAGGACAACCCAAATTAATCATCAGGACAGTCATATGAATCAGGGCATGTGCTGCCACCCTTCATGTACATTGGTTCCAGAAACAGAGTTTTCAATGATTTGCAAAGAATAACTAACTCAGGTATTACACTCTGACCATGCTTTCAGAATTTAGTGTTAGAACATTAAAGCCAAAAATATGCACATAATGCTACATCAAACTTTCGTTTCAGCTAGCCTGCCATAATCCTTAATCACCGAGTCGAAGAGTCCAACAAGACTACTTAAATCAAGATCTAAGCAATACAGAATATACTGATATGTAAAGGATTAATGATTTCTGAACCAAAAACCTATTGAAGCTAAAACTGAAATCCCCCTTTGCTTTCCAGGTACAAGGAAATGAGAACAAAGTTTAGTTTTGCAAAGGACCAACTGGATTCATAATGTCAGTCTTGTAATAATCCCAGTGTTGCTCGATCAACCTTGCCCAATCATTCACCCAACTCAAGAGTTAAATTTGATAGGAAATGATCAAAATGAATATTGATCCTGAGTTGACTTCAACACAGGGATTATTATCAAGCCTGATATCAGTTGGTCCAACACAAAATTAGGATCACAACTAACTTCAATTGGAATACACAGAAGATGAATCAATACCAACATCCAAATTCCAAGATTTTCGTAGAGACAGGATAGTAGAGTATAGACTGATATCTACCCTTGATTCATCCAGTAATTTAACATCTACACACAGATCTAAAATTTAGTAACAAGTAGTGCCCATGACCAAGGGGTAAGGGAATACCTGATGGAAATCAAATCTCGACCCAAATCCTTGAATCAACCACTGGCTCTTCGTGACGAATCCTGATATCAACCATCACACAATCCTACGGATTTCAATATAGATAAAACGAGCTGAAAACTGATCGAACAAGAATGGAGGACTGAAATTAACTTCTGATCGAGTTCAGGAACACAGATCAGAACACGTACTCGATCAAGTGATCTAGATGTACATATTAAAAATGCAGTCACATATTCCAACCTCTATAGATCTGGATTTACCTTATAATTTCTGATCTTCAAATGGTTGATTGATCGATCCAAGTATGAAGGAGAGATGGATCTGTCCCAACTCTGATATGGACTGAACCAATTTCAAATTGAACAGAAATTAGGATATGAACGGATCAAGAGATATTTCTCTTCAATTGATAACCTCACCTGTCAAATGATCAATGATCCATCAAGAACGATTCAGAACACAAAAAGGGATCTGAGTGAAAATGAATCGTTCAGTTATCAATGTAAACTTGAGTTTTGAATCAAAGAGAATCAGAGAAGAACCATAGGGAAATCACCATTACCTAGTTCCAAGGATCGATGCAATTTTCTGCTAGCCCCATCACCATTATTCCTCCATTTGAATCGAGCCAGAGAGGAGAGGAAGAAGGAAGGAAAATTGAAGAGCTGATATTAATTTGGTAGAGAGAGATGAAGGTGCTCTGCGAAGTTATAGGCGGTTAAGGAGAGGAGGTGGAGGGAAAATGAAGGAATTCGTTGGCACATGGCTCAGGTGTCAGAGGTTGTTAGAGAAGAAAATTCGAATTCCTATCCTCAGCTCAGAAGAGATGGCTGGTCTGAGCCTAACAAAAAGGAAAGAAGAGTGGTGATTCTTTAAAAGGAAATGTTGGGTTCATGGGCTTCCTGGGTTGGGCCCAACAGTAAATAGGTTTAATGGATTAAACCTAACCATTGTTTAGTAATAACTAAACCCATTACCTACATTAAACTTAAAAATAATTTCCAATTCATTTAATTAGCATAAAAAAAATATTTTTTAAAAAATTCAATATTTGGAAAAGTGGAGTTACAGATGTACCTCTTTTATATTGTTTGTCTTCTATTTTTTATCCTACGATCAAATTAGAGGTTGTAGAGGCTTTGTTAGATGACTATGCAGAAAACATGGATATTGATGTTACTGCCTTGAAAGTAGAACTGAAGGTAGTGTTGGAAAGATTAGTAATGCTTTATGAAGACAAAGTTGTGTCGACCCGACCAACTCAAGTGGGTACTAGTAGTAGCTCTGGATTGGTCGACCACGCCAATCGTATACTAATTAAAAAGGAAGAAACAAAAACACTCTTTCCAACCCACTCAAGAGTTGTCTTTATATCTAAGTTCTTATGAAGATAAAGATGAATCTTCAAATCACTTCTGTCACGACCCGCACCCACTGTTAGGGTACGAGAACGTAACAACGCCCAGCCTACGCCGCAGTGTCGACGGTAGAACGCTGTCCTAGGTCAATCATCTAACAATATAATGCTAAGCAGTATATACTCCCCGAATGGGGGTGACATAGTAGATACAGTCTCAATCACATCTACGGTAGAGCATGATAAGGATAGATAAAACATAAAATCCAAAAGAGATGCAGGAGATAGAATTCTAAGTGTCTAAGATACATATCCCAGAAATACATCTCAAAACCCAAATACAGTAATCCACAAATCAAATACAACTCCAGAAAAATGAAATAACTATCTAAACATCCTCTAATGTGTCTCCTCTAGGCTAGCCGGCAACCTCCAAGCTATCTGTAAAATTTATCAACAGATCCAGTCAGGACAGGAACGAGCACATCTCATCTAGGAAACCCAAGTAAATGACAGAGAACTATAAAGCAGTTATAGGCAGTTGTATTGATAAAAATGGCAATTTATATGAGTAATGATGTAGAGAGCAGTTAAGGTACAAGGAAAGTAATGTAACTAAACAAGAAAAGAAACATAGCAAAGAAGACTGTAAAATAAGATCTAGCTGAACTAGAGTAACATAATGAGTTCAGATGGTACAATATAAGTCGAGTGTAATTCTAATGTGAGTCTAATATAAGATAAGTCGAATGTAATTCTAATCATTATTCTAATAAGGTGAATCGAATAAGGTGATACGAATAGTGATTCACATGATGTTCTAATAATGATTCGAATAAATTCTCCAAGTGTGTTTTAAAATACTCAGTTAGACATGTAAACGGCTAAGGATAAATACGGTATATCACACACCTGGCCGGGTGTGGAATGGCTATCGTTCAAATATATTCACAGGGGGTGGTTCGAATAGTGGAAATGTTCACATGTCTAATCAAGTATTTCCCCACCCATCTAATACAAATGAATCCAAAATCCGACACATCAATCGAATAAAAGTCCAACCAACATATGAAGATACGAATAGGGTGATTCGAATAGTGATTCGTATGGTGATTCGTATAGTGATTCGTATGGTGATTCGAATAATAGAGGTAAGACGAGTAAGTATGTGTGTCGCATACATGGATTCAGAAATAGAAATACGTGTTTGTAACAGAGAATCACATACAGCTAACTAGAACTGAAGTACAGTAATTGACAAATAAATGAGAGAACTATCAGAGAATGTACTCGCCTGATATCTGAATGTCCAAGGTAAAGATACTGTCCGAGGAGAGGTGTCTGGCTCCTAATTAGAACAGCACAAGTCACAACATGTCCAGAAGGGTAATATAAAGCACTACAATGCATTCTACATGAATCTAGGTCAAACTAGGCCAAAGTCAACTCTTGGTCAACTCTGGTCAACTGCACTAGTCAAACTAGGTCAAACTAGGTCATGTCCTAACCCAGCAAGTCTTACTAGGCCTAACCAAGACTATCCTAGCAAGCACACATCAATACAAGGCTATACAAGCCAACATACACCCAATTCTATATAGCATGTAATTATTCAATACTCAAATAGGCAAGAATTCACATTAGATATACACTAGGTAATCTATTACTTTGAGCTATACATGTCTACACATATATACGCATGCATATATTGGTATTCAACATTAGGTCTATAATCATGGCATTTCAATGGCTATATAAACTTATATATTACAATACAATATGCTACCATATATATAATATACATACATAGCTAAGTTAACTATATTCATAAATACTTATTTAAGAGGCTATGTGTGTGTATATGAACATGGCAAAGGGGCAAGTGAGGGTTAAATGGGCATACATAGTGTATACATATCAAAAAGTGTCAAAGTGTAAGTGAACAAAGTGTCAAGTGTGATAGTGTCAACATAGTGTAAGGGGTACATGAGGTAATATAGGATTTGTGTTAACATAGAACATTACATCTCATTAACTTGTATATTGTATACATTACATCTATTATTACATTACATTCATGCTTGCATTCATTCATCATTCATTTATTCTCTTGCACTACTATATGCACCATACATTACATACTATGGAACCTACATATTCATTACAAGCCATACTTATACATGCTTACATTAGATAGGATACTTACACCTCATACATTATTTATTTAACCATTTACTCATTCTTGCATTCTCTATTTAGTTACATAATGTATATACATTAACATGGGTTAAAATCAAATAGAACATTATATTATACACAAAGGTGCACAAAATGCATATGCCGAATAGTAACTCCTACTAATAATCAATACTGTACCAACTCAGCATGAATTAAATTCTAGAATTAAAGTATGTTATAGATCTATGTGTTAGCTTTCCGAAACTTCAAACGGATCACGTTTTCGTTTCCGGAAACTCCCGTTATCGCGAAAACACCGAGAACGCGTTTGTCTTTCGTACAGCTGACACTCAAATAATTCTCCAGAAAGTTACAGAAAGAATTAGGCCTATTAATACATGTTTTTGGAAAGCTAACTTCAATACGCTTCTTTTTAAAAAAAAGGGAGATTAAACCGAGCTTTGAGCTAGAAGTTATGGTATTTCTAAGTTAGGGCTGAAATTAAAAACGTGGATAAAAATCATGACGGATTTAGATAGTTTGAGCCAAAAGAATACACAATATATATCCTAATTATCCACAACAATAATAGCAATAATAATATGAGGAACCATACTCACAAACTTGATTATATAATCATCATGAACCATTTATTACATATATAAATATAGATACACTCTCATTACAATATATATATATAAATCTATATATGTAACATGAACACATCCACAACACAAAGGACACTCCTATGACCTCCAAATGGACACAAAATGGACACAAATGGAGATACAACCATGGGGATCATTCCTATGGGTTTAAAATATTCCTATATGCATATAGGGGTGGTTTAGAGGAGAGATTATACCTTCCGGGAGAGAGATTCAAAGGAAAAGCCTTCCGACACGACACCGACACGTAGAGATTCCAAAATGACATGAACGAGCTCCGAATCCTCCCAAACTTGGCTAGCACCCTCTAACCATGGAGTAGAAGAGAAATGAAGAAGATTTGGTGGAAGAAAGGGTTGATTTGGAGATAAAATTAATGGAGGTTCATCTCTAAATTAATTTGGGGAAGAACAAAGAGAGAGAAAGTGGATAAAAACAAATGAATGAAGGAGTGACTCATTCCTTATCCCCCCCCCCCCATTGGTGGCTGCCCAAAAAGTGTGAGGTGTCCCTATTTTGAATATCTAAAATGCCCTCCACTAATCTATTTGATTTAAATTAGGAATGGGTTAAAGGTTGAGGTCAATTTAGTCTAGTTTTAAGTCTCTAATTAACTAAACCTATCCATAAATAATTAGTCTAACTACTAACTAAAATTAATATCATGTGGACTAAAATTAATATCATGTGGGCCATGTCTAACTAGTGTGTGGGTCCCACTAGAGTCAAACTACCCTCCCGGGTCCCCGTTTTAAGTCGAATTGAGTTAAAATTCGAACCCGACTCAAATAACCCCAAAACAATATCATAAATAATACAATAAATTTCAACCCCAAAATAATATCATAAATAATAAAATAAATTTTAAAAATATTCAAAAATGTAAAATGACAAAAATATCCCTGTTTTTGAAAACTGGGGGTGACAAATCTATCCACCTTAAAAAAAATTCGTCCTCGAAATTAAAACAAAGCAATCACAGGAAACACATGCAGAAAATAATTTCATTCAAATACTTTTCAAAAAAATCAGCAATAAAAAAAATCTCCTTGATGCACATCAAATATTTGTAAATAAAAACTGATACGTGTCCGATACGGACACAAAACCATCACAAAATCACACCTATCAAAGATCAAAATTAACAATCACCAACGCAATAAATATCAAAATAATTCAAAGAGGTCAAATACAAAATATCCTTAGGCCAGAAATGACATTAAAACATCCTAATCACATGGTTAGGCTCTAGGTCAACAGTCTCTAGGATTTCACTAGCAAAACATCAAAATTACAAGTCATGATTTTAAATAGTTTTAAAATGATTTAAAAATTACCAAAAATTATATCATGATTTAAATGTCAAATCAATAAATGATTAAAATTATAAAATTTCAAAATTACTCTCATTTTAGAAAAGTGGGTGTTACAAGTCTACCCACCTTAGAAAAATTTCATCCTCGAAATTAAAATGTCCATACTCCTTCTAGGTCAAACCCCCACAATCAAGTCCCAGAACTCAAACAAATCATACCATCAAAAAAAAGGACAACGTACAGGATCATGGCATACAGTGGTAGTGAAAGTCTCATCTAGGTATACTAGTCATGCTAAACCAAAACGGTCATAGGGTATCAAAACACACAAGAAATCTAGAGTGCTAAACTAGAAAAGTTACAGAAATAACAATTCATCAAAGTTGTAAGGCAGTCTACCATCCTATATGAAAACTGGTACTTATCAAAACAAAATAAAGACAACTACCAATTATCTGAAAAAGGGTACAGAAAATCAAATTCAAAAATTAAGGAATTGAAAATCACTTGCATTGAAATCCAAATCACAATATATATATAGAGAGAGAGCATTAGAGAGGAAAAACTAGCATTATATAATGTTATGTGGTTTGTGTGTGTATGGGTGTATGTGAAATATACATAAAATTGTATATGAGCTATCCTGTTACACTACTCATGGCATATGGGTTAACAACCTACAATACACAACCTATTTAATCATAACATGCATGGCTAACCATAAACATCTATAAGAGGTAGAGATTTAGTTATGTATATACATATATTATAACATGTATGCCTAAGCTCTATATATATATCTATACAGGTATGTGATCATAACATAGAGAGGAAAGGTTAGGTTACATGACAGCGTATACTAAGTTAGGGTGTGTGTGTGTGTCCTTGTACAGGGTTATAGCTTAGTATTGAAAGTTTAAACCCAGTTTTAGTTCAGCATTTACATACAAAATCTGAAAATAAGCTAATATTTAAACAAGTGTAATATTAACATATTGCAGTGATGTAAACATAACTAATAACATGAAATTTATATTTAAACCACGAGTTAAGCTAGAAAAAGCAGAGAACCAGAAATATTGGGGTTTTGAGAATTTAAACATTAACGACATATTAATATGTATTCAGATAGGTGGAAATCAAGTGTAGCATGCATAAGTGTCAGGAAAGTGTCTGCTATATATATTCATATATAAATTCTCATGTCCCAAAATAAAATTTTAATTCTACGTTAAGACCAACATTTAGATTCCTACCAAGATTGCAAAGCAGGTGATTGACGTAATCAAGACAGTTTTATTATTATCTAATACAAGAATAAAAGCAAGAAAGAAATAACGATAAAAACCTGTTTTGCTTATCTGTTTAAAGAAGAACCATTTTGAAACCCAGAGCTAAATTATAAAATCCAAGATAAAGTCTAGCAAAATTATCGATTCATTGTATTAAGAAGAAACTCATAGCAAGAAGTTACACAAGGTTTATAAAAACAGCTAACCTACTCCTAAGTTAAAATGAGAAGCAAAACAAAACAGATCAAATAATAATTAAAAAAATTTGAAGGACTGCAACAAAAGTAGAGAAAACATGTTCGAAAATATTTAAAGTACAATCTGATAATCATATGCGTCTATCCAAAATCATGGTACTCTAAATCCTCGTCATACCAGTAAGCAAGGCTACGATAATCACAGAGTCCTCGACTTATGCACATACCCCTAGAATCATGGTATTTAACATTTTTGCGATGCCGCTAGCTTGGCTGCGAAAACCTTAAATTCTCACACCCGAGAAATATATCCAAAGTCAGACTATATGTCCTCACCATGCTGGCTAATGTGACTATAGAGGACTAGATTCCATAACATAGATGACATAGCCCATATAATTTCATCTTGCCAAAAATTAAATTAAATCAACAATGAATACCCAAAAATCAAATCAAATTTATCAACGAACATCAAAATTCAAAAACGAACAAAAATCCATCAAAATACAAACTCGGATGCAACAACTATCATCAAGATTCAAAATTCGACAATCATCTATCAAAATCAATGAATACAAACTCAAATTCAACTATAATCCATCAAAATCAAATTCAACAACAG
Organism: Iris pallida; assembly: GCA_029216955.1. Classification (NCBI taxonomy): domain Eukaryota; kingdom Viridiplantae; phylum Streptophyta; class Magnoliopsida; order Asparagales; family Iridaceae; genus Iris; species Iris pallida. The sequence goes on along the minus strand of JANAVB010038620.1, from coordinate 6,975,128 downwards.
AAAGTAAAGATAAATCAAATCAAGGAAAAAGAGTTTTCAAATCGAAGTTAAAATAAGATTCTCAAGGGTCGTCCCAGGAATCTCTCAAGGGTCCTAACTGTGATTGAGTACCTTCAAAATATATTCTATTTCTACTGCAGGCTGTAGTGGTACTCAAGTTCGAATACCACTACATAAACTCGACCTGTATGGGCCACCACTAAAAACGTGTCACGATCCGCACCCACTGTTAGGGTACGAGAACGTAACAACGCCCAGTGTCACGCCCCAGAACCAGAATACTGGAGAGCGGGGGAGTGACTCAGCCAGCTACGTATTACGGGTAGAAGAATACCGTATAATACGATCAATACTGTCTAACCAGACGAGGGGTGCATACTACATAAACGTCTTACTATGGTCATTACACATCTATTGTCTCAATCATTCAAACAAGAAACAGAAATATAGAACATGTATGGTAAAGCAGTAAGGCGTCCCAAACGCTTAGTCAAAATGTTCTTGAGATCTGGCTTTACAAAATACAACCGGATGATGTAGTAAGTATACACAATTGTTATCAGCTGCAGTCTGACTTAATTACAATTATGCAAAAGTAAGTACAAGACAATCCGACTAACATGTCGGTGCCAAACGGCAAGGTATAAAGTAGATAACAAAACGAGTGGTAAAGTTAAGGAACCCACTCGAGGCCTCCTGCGATCATTCCTCTAGTATTGACCATCCTGGAGGTGGAAGTACGCTGAGTCCTCGGGAACTGGCTCTAAATTTGGCCATGCAAAACCAGAGAGGTTAGACCTCTAATAGCAAGTACCACAAGGGAGCACGACATGAGAACTAAAACCAGTAAGTAAGAGAATATAATAATAGATCTCTGCTTGCTACTAGGACTCACATCACATCAAGACACTTCGAACCAATCTCCCAACCAAACAAGGACAGAAGTTGGCCCGTCATGTCCTGACATTCTGATCATCCCAGTTAGGTAACAGAGTACAGTGCACAAACAAATCATCTTGAACGGCCAATCAACTCCTACGGCTTGCTATTATGAGTCCCAAGTTATCCTGAAATAATGCAATTAGGGATTCCTCAGTTCTTACTATGTGCAAGCAAGGCTAGTCTATCCAGTCAATCAATTGGCCCATGCATGAATTAGACGAGTCCTAGCAGGACGCCCGTCAATATACAATATACAATAATAATAAAAGCAGATACTGTTTCCTGTCCGTGTGGCAGATTTACAGTATCTGTGGAAACCAGCCGGCCCGTCGGGTACTACTCGTCCCAAGGGGGCTGCCATATAAGAATTCGGGAATCCATTCTCTCCATGCAATCATTATTTTATTTAACTTAATAGTCTCTACGTTGAGTGAAATCCCATACCGTGGATCATGGTCATTCAAATGAGTACTTTCGTATGGGGTACGATATGCACAACTCTACAACGATACCAGTGCGGTTAGGTTGCAGGTCTTACATAGCGTAATGCAACAATCAAATCTATCCACGATAATCATGCCTTGACCATAAAGTACACATGCTTCCTTTGTAAAAAAATAACTAAATAAATAAATAAATAAATAGATTGAAGCCTGCATGTGCATGTATGTCAATATTCGGGATCAGCCAGTCGAGTACAATAGTTCATAACATGAACGTGTCTCATTCATTTCATTCAATAAGACGACTAGCCAGTCTCTTAGTTCCAATTAGGAACGCATGATCAATTAGTCAAGATCACAATCATTATCGATGGTGGCAAGACATGAAAGTCAACTAGCATTCAGTGGGATCGAGTCTATAACTCTCAGGGTTTAATTCTAGTCAATCCGGGTATCTATAACTCAATTCATGACACATGGTACATCCCACGTAACAATCTATATTTAACAGAAATATTAACATATCATGATCATATCAAGTTTATGCAAAAAGGCGTAAGAATATAAAATGGACGTTAAACATCTAATAAGATATTAATATACAGGGCTATAGAAGATCCAGGGTAAGCAGGCTACTCTCATGTCAGCCTACGCTCATGCCAAGCTAGCGTATGGGAGTCATACGCTTCCAAAAGGCAGCGTATGAACTCCATACGACTCCTTACTATCCAAGTGAGCGTATGTAAGTCATACGCTCCCCAAAGGCAGCGTATGGGCTCCATACGACTCCTGACCACTCAAGTCAGCGTGTGCAAGTCATACGCTCCCAAAAGGTAGCGTATGAACTTCATACGACTCCTGACCATTCAAGTCAGCGTATGTAAGTCATACGCTCCCAAAGGTAGCGTATGAACTTCATACGACACACGCTTCCAAAAGGTAGCGTATGCAAGACACACGCTTCCTAAAAAGGCAGCGTATGGACTCCATACTGCGCTGCGCTAAAGAGCGCGCTCAGCTCAGTGACGCAGCTAAAAAGCTAGCATACACTGCTCACTGTCTTCTCCAAACAGCAAGAACTCCATGGTTGCACCCCAAAGCTTCAAAAGTCCATAACTTGGTCAAAATAAGTCCGAATCCAACTTTCCAAAGGTCAAAATTGGGTAGGATGAACTGCTCTACGACATGGAACCATCAAATCTTGAGAACAAAAAAGTTTGCTAGATCAAAACCCATAGACAACCGAAAATACAATAACTTAGATCTACAAGAAATGAGCCAATGAAATCAAAAATACTAAGCACTAAACTCTCTTAGAATCATGGGAGGAAGAATATTGAACCATAAAATATGGTCCTCATGTAGAGCAAGATGTACTTGCCTAGTTGGTAGGTGGAGAGAGTAATGAAAGGAAGAAGAAGAAGTAATGGTGAAGAAGGAGTGAATGAGGAGAGAGAAGGGAGAGGGTAGCTTTAAGTAGCAAAGGGGTGGTAGGTGGGAGTTGGGCCGGATTCTTAATGGGTCGGGTTTAAGGGGCTCATCCAACCGAAAATAAAACTAAAGCAGAGAAGTAAATTGCAGGAAATAAAATACAGAAATAAATTACGGAAAATTAATTACAGGAAATAAATTAACATAAGAATTAAAGAGCAGATAATTAATTAACATAAAAATTTAAAGAGCAGGCAATAGCATTACAGAAAAATAAAGTGCAGAAAATAAAATGCAGATAATTAATTAACATGAAGTTATAGGAATTTAAATACAGGATACTACATGATAAATACTAAATAAATATATTCAGGCAATATACGTATTAGAATACGCATTCTGGGAACGGGGAGTGACATCTCTACCCTCCTTGAAAAAATTTCGTCCTCGGAATTTCAAATTCAAGCAAGATAGAAATATCGGGGCTAAACTAATCTAAGTACAAGCAATTCAATAAAGCAATCATTTTACAATGTCCATAGCAAGTAACATATATGTAAATCCATCAATCTACGATATCAAGCAATTTTACCTATAAGGTGATAAGCATGAGGAATCAAGACAATCAAGGTACACAAAAAAAGATATACCTTGTGAGTCAAACAGGTGTGGATACCGTGATCGGATATCATCCTCACGTTCCCACGTTGACTCTCCCAAGGAGTGATGACCCCAAGCAACCCGGACAAGGTTAATTATTCGGTTCTTAAGTATCTTCTCTCTTCGGTCCAAAATGGACACAGGCTGTTCCTCGTAAGACAGGTTGGTACCAACAACCAGCTCAGAGTGATCGAGGACATGGCTTGGGTCCGATACATACCTACGTAATTGGGATACATGAAATACGTCATGCACCTCTCGTAACGAAGGTGGGAGTGATAAACGATAAGCAACATCGTCTATCCGATCAAGGATAACAAATGGGCCCACGTACCGCGGACTCAGTTTCCTGCGAACGCCGAATCTAATGACCCCACGAGTAGGTGAGATCCGCAAGAATACGTGGTCCCCAACAGAGAACTCTAACGGCCTACGATGCTGGTCCGCCCAATGACGATGCCGATCCTGCGCAACACGAAGTCGTTCTCTAATTCCCTTAATCACTTCAATCGTCTGGATAATCATTTCTGGGCCTAGCATCTTCCTTTCCCCGATATCATCCCATGCTAGTGGCGATCTACACTTCTTACCATATAGTGCTTCAAATGGCGCCATCTGGATACTGGCTTGATAACTGTTGTTGTATGAAAACTCCACTAAGTGCAGGTGGCTTTCCCAAGACCCTCCAAAATCTAGAGTGCAAGCTCGCAACATATCTTCTAAAGTCTGAATCGTCCTTTCTGATTGCCCGTCCGTCTGTGGATGGTAAGCCGTGCTAAATCTTAACTTGGTACCCAGACTACGATGAAAGCTCTTCCAGAAATGTGATGTAAAGCGGGTATCTCGATCCGACACAATACTGACAGGGACTCCATGCTGCCTGACTATCTGTTGCATATACAACTCTGCCAACTTTTCTGTAGATTGCCCTACTCTGAAAGGAAGAAATGTGCTACCTTTGTAAGTCGGTCCACTATCACCCAAATAGCATCTTTACCACTTGGTGATCTCGGTAAACCGGTCACAAAGTCCATTGTAATATGTTCCCACTTTCATTCCGGGATAGAAAGCGGTTGCAATAATCCAGCTGGCCTCTGTTGTTCTGCCTTTACTTGCTGACATATCAAGCAATGGGAAACAAACCTAGCTATCTCCCTCTTCATTCCGTTCCACCAGAAGTGCTGCTTGATATCTTGGTACATCTTGGTCCCTCCAGGATGTATAGAATACTGAGAACTGTGAGCTTCTGCCATAACTTCCTGTCTGATATCTCCACTAGGTACACATAGACGTGATCCAAACCTAAGTGTACCATCTTCATGAATTCTCATCTCTTTTCTGAGTCCTGACTCACATTCTGTCCTAAGTTTCTGAATCCTTGGGTCTTGTGCCTGAGCTGCCTTGATCCTATCTACCAAGTCAGATTGGACTTGTAGACTTGCCAGAACTCCTACATCGCTAGGAAGTATAACCTCTATGCCCATCTCCTGAAGGTCTTCTAAGATATGCTTCTGTGTTGTCAATATAAATGTGCCACCCCTTCTGCTGAGAGCGTCTGCTACCACATTAGCCTTGTCTGGATGATACTGAAGCTCCACGTCATAATCTTTGATCAGCTCTAGCCATCTTCTCTGCCTCATGTTCAGCTCCTTCTGAGTAAAGATGTACTTCAGACTTTTATGGTCTGTGTACATGTCTACTCGGTCACCATATAAGTAATGCCTCCATAGCTTCAAAGCGAATACTACTGCCGCCAACTCCAAATCATGAGTTGGGTAATTCTTCTCGTGGTCTCGAAGCTGCCTAGATGCATATGCTATCACCTTCCCGTGCTGCATGAGGACACATCCAAGTCCTTTACCTGACGCATCACAATATACTGTAAAACCTCCGGGCCCAACTGGCAATGTAAGAATAGGCGCTGATATCAACTTCTGCTTCAGATTCTCAAATGATGCCTGACATTCTGCCGACCAAACGAATGGTACATCCTTCCGGGTCAAGCGAGTCATGGGTGCTGAAAGTCTTGCAAAATCTGACACAAATCTTCTGTAATATCCTGCCAATCCCAAGAAACTTCGTACATTAGCTACGGTCTTGGGTACTGGCCAACTCTCTACTGCTTCTACCTTCTTGGGATCCACTGCTACTCCAGCTCCTGATACGATATGACCCAAAAATGAAATGTGATCCGTCCAGAACTCACACTTGCTGAGCTTGGCATACAACTGGTTCTCTCTTAAAACCTGCAACACTTTCCTGAGGTGGTCTTCATGCTCCTTTTCACTAGCAGAGTACACAAGAATGTCGTCGAGAAATACTATGACAAACTGATCTAAGTATGGCATAAAGATGCGGTTCATCAAATCCACGAATATAGCTGGGGCATTGGTCAATCCAAACGGCATTACTAAGAATTCATAATGCCCATACTTCGATCTGAATGCTGTCTTGGGAATATCTTCCTTCCGAACCCTCACCTGATGGTACCCTGAACGAAGATCTATCTTGGAGAAGACTCTGGCCCTGCTCAACTGATCAAATAAGTCGTCGATCCTGGGTAATGGGTACTTGTTCTTTACTGTTGCCGCGTTAAGCTTCCTGTAGTCAATGCACAATCTGGATGACCCATCCTTCTTTCCCACAAGTACCACTGGTGCTGCCCACGGTGATACGCTAGCTTGGATGAACTTCTTCTTCTTCAGTTCCTCTATGTGCTGATATACCTTGGCCTGCTCCGAATCCGCCATTCTGTAAACCCGATCTGATATCGGTTTAGTCCCAGGTGCCAATTCTATACTGAACTCAATATCTCTAACCGGTGGAAGACCGGGAAGTTCTTCAGGAAATATGTCTAGAAATTCTTCAACTATCTTCAGAATCTGAACTTCTTCCATTGCTGTTACTACTCCCTGCTCTTGCTGAGTTGCCTCTGACCTGACCAAGGTGAATCTCTCCATGCCTGGAATATCAAAAGATACACTCCCACTACGACAATCTATTGTCGCATGACTGTCTTTCAGCCAGTCCATGCCTAAGATAACGTCGAAATTTCCAACAGAAAATTCTATCAACTGGGCGGTAAGGAATGCCCGTACACTACAACACTACATGCTAAACTAACTCTACTAACTCCCACGAGCCCATTACCAGTGAGTATATTCAACCTCCCTGGCAATGCCTCAAACTCCACTCCTAGTCGTGTCGCAAATTGTGCAGATATAAATGAATGGGATGCTCCCGAATCAAACAATGCTACTGCGGGATATGAGGCGACGAGAATGTTACCTGCCACAACATCTCCCGATGCCAATGCCTCTTCCAAGGACAGAGTGAATGCCTGCCCTCGACCTCCTTGCTGGTTCCCATGTTGTGGCCTAGCCTGGTGCTGCTGCTGGCCCCTGCCTTGATGATGCTGGGGTGGTCTATACTGGTGTTGCTGCATCGGCGGTCCCTGCTGCTGAAACATCTGAGCCTGTGATACTAACGGACGCTACGCCAACGGCCTTACTGCCAATGCTGGTCCTCGATACTGCCCTGCCCCTGGTGCTGGCAGAGCAGGAAACTGCTGCACTGGTCCTCCTGACCTCGAATTCATGGGACATGTGGTAACCCGATGATCTGGGTTTCCACATATCAGACACAGTCCATTCAATGTCCGACACACATCTCTAGTGTGCCCCATCTTCCTACAATAAGTACAGCCCGCTGGGGGTTGCTGGTTCTTCCTCTGTTGCTGTTGCTGCTGCCTGGGTGGTGGTGCTGGCCCTCGCATCGCCACATCGTGGATACGAATGCCAGTGGATGGTGCTGTTGTTCGGGGCGTTGCTCCCCCTCCTCCTTCAATCTGACTGTGGGATCTCTTCTGACCCCCAGTTCTTACTGCAAGCCTCTGAATGGTGATCTCATGCCTGCGGGTTGCCGTCAATATTTCGTCAAAAGTCTGGTAATTGTGCCCCTCTATCAATTGCAAGAGCTCAAGATGAAACCCTTGCTGGAACCTCATCGCCCTCTGGCGTTCCGTCGCCACCATCTCTGGGGCAAACCTACTCAATCTGCAGAACTCCGCAGCGTAAGCATCTACAGTCTTGCCATCCTGCCTGAGGCTGATAAACTTCTGTTGTAGCTCAAACTGTGCCACAACTCCATAGTACTTCGTCTTGAACCTTGCAGTAAAATCGTCCCATGCAACAGGACGTCTGATGCCTACTTCCTCTGCTTCCCACCAATCACGTGCAAGATCCTGAAGTAACAACTTCACTAGATCCACACGCTCTTCTGCCGGTACCTTAGCGGCTGTCAGGATAGCCTCAATATCCTTAAGCCATGCATCTGCTGAAATAGCATCCTCCGTGCCCTCGAAACGGCGGGGGTTGTACTTGCAAAACCTGGCTGATGCTCCTGAATCAGTCCTCACTCCTCTTTCCAAAGCCGTCTGCAATCCTTGGTTAAGCAACACATTCTGCTCTTGTAGCTGAGTGTGCATGCGCTGCTGGGCCAACATCTGATGTTGCTGAGCAGCTATCATTCCTCTCATGATCTCCAGAAGGGCTGGTGTGTCCACTTCCACAGGAGTAGGTGGAACTGTTGGTGGTGGTGGAACATCCGGATACTGCGATCCAGCTGCTGGTTCTACTATCACTTCTTCCTGGGTAGCCCCCTGAGGTGAGACTGGCCCTTGTTGCTGACCAACAGGGTCAGGTTGTCCATGTTGCTCTTGTTGTTGCTGTCCAGCTCTGACCGATGCGGACGAAGTGCCCCTAAGAAAAGGGACAAGAGAACAATTAAACGATCGGACATGAAGGATCAATGAAGTCAAAGGATACTGGAATGTCAAGCTAGAGTTGAGAGTAACGAATCATGAGATCAAGGGAAAACATGTGTGATTGAGACATCCTATAAATCAAAACACCCCACAAGTCTGAAATCAGACCTGCATGGGCTACCACTAAAACTTTGTCACACCCCAGAACCAGAATACTGGAGAGCGGGGGAGTGACTCAGCCAGCTACGTATTACGGGTAGAAGAATACCGTATAATACGATCAATGCTGTCTAACCAGACGAGGGGTGCATACTACATAAACGTCTTACTATGGTCATTACACATCTATTGTCTCAATCATTCAAACAAGAAACAGAAATATAGAACATGTATGGTAAAGCAATAAGGCGTCCCAAACGCTTAGTCAAAATGTTCTTGAGATCTGGCTTTACAAAATACAGCCGGATGATGTAGTAAGTATACACAATTGTTATCAGCTGCAGTCTGACTTAATTACAATTATGCAAAAGTAAGTACAAGACAATCCGACTAACATGTCGGTGCCAAACGGCAAGGTATAAAGTAGATAACAAAACGAGTGGTGAAGTTAAGGAACCCACTCGAGGCCTCCTGCGATCATTCCTCTAGTCTTGACCATCCTGGAGGTGGAAGTACGCTGAGTCCTCGGGAACTGGCTCTAAATCTGGCCATGCAAAACCAGAGAGGTTAGACCTCTAATAGCAAGTACCACAAGGGAGCACGACATGAGAACTAAAACCAGTAAGTAAGAGAATATAATAATAGATCTCTACTTGCTACTAGGACTCACATCACATCAAGACACTTCGAACCAACCTCCCAACCAAACAAGGACAGAAGTTGGCCCGTCATGTCCTGACATTCTGATCATCCCAGTTAGGTAACAGAGTACAGTGCACAAACAAATCATCTTGAACGGCCAATCAACTCCTACGGCTTGCTATTATGAGTCCCAAGTTATCCTGGAATAATGCAATTAGGGATTCCTCAGTTCTTACTATGTGCAAGCAAGGCTAGTCTATCCAGTCAATCAATTGGCCCATGCATGAATTAGACGAGTCCTAGCAGGACGCCCGTCAATATACAATATACAATAATAATAAAAACAGATACTGTTCCCTGCCCGTGTGGCAGATTTACAGTATCTGTGGGAACCAGCCGGCCCGTCGGGTACTACTCGTCCCAAGGGGGCTGCCATGTAAGAATTCGGAAATCCATTCTCTCCATGCAATCATTATTTTATTTAACTTAATAGTCTCTACGTTGAGTGAAATCCCATGCCGTGGATCATGGTCATTCAAATGAGTACTTTCGTACGGGATATGATATGCACAACTCTACAACGATACCAGTGCGGTTAGGTTGCAGGTCTTACATAGCGTAATGCAACAATCAAATCTATCCACGGTAATCATGCCTTGACCATAAAGTACACATGCTTCCTTTGTAGAAAAATAACTAAATAAATAAATAAATAAATAGATTGAAGCCTGCATGTGCATGTATGTCAATATTCGGGATCAGCCAGTCGAGTACAATAGTTCATAACATGAACGTGTCTCATTCATTTCATTCAATAAGACGACTAGCCAGTCTCTTAGTTTCAATTAGGAACGCATGATCAATTAGTCAAGATCACAATCATTATCGATGGTGGCAAGGCATGAAAGTCAACTAGCATTCAGTGGGGTCGAGTCTATAACTCTCAGGGTTTAATTCTAGTCAATCCGGGTATCTATAACTCAATTCATGACACATGGTACATCCCACGTAACAATCTATATTTAACAGAAATATTAACATATCATGATCATATCAAGTTTATGCAAAAAGGCGTAAGGATATAAAATGGACGTTAAACATCTAATAAGATATCAATATACAGGGCTATAGAAGATCCAGGGTAAGCAGGCTACTCTCATGTCAGCCTACGCTCATGCCAAGCTAGCGTATGGGAGTCATACGCTTCCAAAAGGCAGCGTATGAACTCCATACGACTCCTTACTATCCAAGTGAGCGTATGTAAGTCATACGCTCCCCAAAGGTAGCGTACGGGCTCCATACGACTCCTGACCATTCAAGTCAGCGTATGCAAGTCATACGCTCCCAAAAGGTAGCATATGAACTTCATACGACTCCTGACCATTCAAGTCAGCGTATGCAAGTCATACGCTCCCAAAAGATAGCGTATGAACTTCATACGACACACGCTTCCAAAAGGTAGCGTATGCAAGACACACGCTTCCTAAAAAGGCAGCGTATGGACTCCATACTGCGCTGCGCTAAAGAGCGCGCTCAGCTCAGTGACGCAGCTAAAAAGCTAGCATACACTGCTCACTGTCTTCTCCAAACAGCAAGAACTCCATGGTTGCACCCCAAAGCTTCAAAAGTCCATAACTTGGTCAAAATAAGTCCGAATCCAACTTTCCAAAGGTCAAAATTGGGTAGGATGAACTGCTCTACGACATGGAACCATCAAATCTTGAGAACAAAGAAGTTTGCTAGATCAAAACCCATAGACAACCAAAAATACAATAACTTAGATCTACAAGAAATGAGCCAATGAAATCAAAAATACTAAGCACTAAACTCTCTTAGAATCATGGGAGGAAGAATATTGAACCATAAAATATGGTCCTCATGTAGAGCAAGATGTACTTGCCTAGTTGGTAGGTGGAGAGAGTAATGAAAGGAAGAAGAAGAAGAAGTAATGGTGAAGAAGGAGTGAATGAGGAGAGAGAAGGGAGAGGGTAGCTTTAAGTAGCAAAGGGGTGGTAGGTGGGAGTTAGGCCGGGTTCTTAATGGGTCGGGTTTAAGGGGCTCATCCAACCGAAAATAAAACTAAAGCAGAGAAGTAAATTGCAGGAAATAAAATACAGAAATAAATTACGGAAAATTAATTGCAGGAAATAAATTAACATAAGAATTAAAGAGCAGATAATTAATTAACATGAAAATTTAAAGAGCAGGCAATAGCATTGCAGGAAAATAAAGTGCAGAAAATAAAATGCAGATAATTAATTAACATGAAGTTATAGGGATTTAAATACAGGATACTACATGATAAATACTAAATAAATACATTCAGGCAATATACATATTAGAATACGCATTCCGGGAACGGGGAGTGACACCCAGCCTACGCCGCAGTGTCGGCGGTAGAACGCTGTCCTAGGTCACATCATCTAACAATATAATGCTAAGAAGTATATACTCTCCGAATGGGGGTGACATAGTAGATACAGTCTCAATCACATCTAAGGTAGAGCATGATAAGGATAGATAAAACATAAAATCCAAAAGAGATGCAGGAGATAGAATTCTAAGTGTCTAAGATACATAACCCAGAAATACATCTCAAAACCCAAATACAGTAATCCACAAATCAAATACAACTCCAGAAAAATGAAATAACTATCTAAACATCCTCTAATGTGTCTCCTCTAGGCTAGCAGGCAACCTCCAAGCTATCTGTAAAATTTATCAACAGGTCCAGTCATGACATGAACGAGCACATCTCATCTAGGAAACCCAAGTAAATGACAGAGAACTATAAAACAGTTATAGGCAGTTGTATTGATGAAAATGGCAGTTTATATGAGTAATGATGTAGAGAGCAGTTAAGGTACAAGGAAAGTAATGTAACTAAACAAGAAAAAAAACATAGCAAAGAAGACTGTAAAATAAGATCTAGCTGAACTAGAGTAACATAATGAGTTCAGATGGTACAATATAAGTCGAGTGTAATTCTAATGTGAGTCTAATATAAGATGAATCGAATGTAATTCTAATCATTATTCTAATAAGGTGAATCGAATAAGGTGATACGAATAAGGTGATACGAATAGTGATTCACATGATGTTCTAATAATGATTCGAATAAATTCTCCAAGTGTGTTTTAAAATACTCAGTTAGACATGTAAACGGCTAAGGGTAAATACGACACATCACACACCTGGCCGGGTGTGGAATGGCTATCGTTCGAATATATTCATAGGGGGTGGTTCGAATAGTGGGAATGTTCACATGTCTAATCAAGTATTTTCTCACCCATCTAATACAAATGAATCCAAAATTCGACACATCAATCGAATAAAAGTCCAACCAACATATGAAGATACGAATAGGGTGATTCGAATAGTGATTCGTATGGTGATTCGTATGGTGATTCGAATAATAGAGGTAAGACGAGTAAGTATGTGTGTCGCATACATGGATTCAGAAATAGAAATACGTGTTTGTAACAGAGAATCACATACAGCTAACTAGAACTGAAGTACAGTAATTGACAAATAAATAAGAGAACTATCAGAGAATGTACTCGCCTGATATCTGAATGTCCAAGGTAAAGATACTGTCCGAGGAGAGGTGTCTGGCTCCTAATTAGAACAGCACAAGTCACAACATGTCCAAAAGAGTAATATAAAGCACTACAATGTATTCTACATAAATCTAGGTCAAACTAGGCCAAAGTCAACCCTTGGTCAACTCTGGTCAACTGCACTAGTCAAACTAGGTCAAACTAGGTCATGTCCTAACCCAGCAAGTCTTACTAGGCCTAACCAAGACTATCCTAGCAAGCACACATCAATACAAGGCTATACAAGCCAACATATACCCAACTCTATATAGCATACAATTATTCAATACTCAAATAGGCAAGAATTCACATTAGATATACACTAGGTAATCTATTACTTTAAGCTATACATGTCTACACATATATACACATGCATATATTGGTATTCAACATTAGGTCTATAATCATGGCATTTCAATGGCTATATAAACTTATATATTACAATACAATATGCTACCATATATATAATATACATACATAGCTAAGTTAACTATATTCATAAATACTTATTTAAGAGGCTATGTGTGTGTATGTGAACATGGCAAAGGGACAAGTGAGGGTTAAATGGGCATACATAGTGTATAAATATCAAAGAGTGTCAAAGTATAAGTGAACAAAGTGTCAAGTGTGATAGTGTCAACATAGTGTAAGGGGTACATGAGGTAATATAGGATTTGTGTTAACATAGAACATTACATCTCATTAACTTGTATATTGCATACATTACATCTATTATTACATTACATTCATGCTTGCATTCATTCATCACTCATTTATTCTCTTGCACTACAATATGCACCATACATTACATACTATGGAACCTACATATTCATTACAAGCCATACTTATATATGCTTACATTAGATAGGATACTTACACCTCATACATCATTTATTTAACCATTTACTCATGCTTGTATTCTCTATTTAGTTACATAATGTATATATATTAACATGGGTTAAAATCAAATAGAACATTATATTACACACAAGGGTGCACAAAATGCATATGCCGAATAGTAACTCCTACTAATAATCAATACTGTACCAACTCAGCATGAATTAAATTCTAGAATTAAATTATGTTATAGATCTATGTGTTAGCTTTCCGAAACTTCAAACGGATCACGTTTTCGTTTCCAAAAACTCCCGGAATCGCGAAAACACCGAGAACGCGTTTGTCTTTCGTACAGCTGACACTCAAATAATTCCCCAGAAAGTTACAGAAAGAATTAGGCCTATTAATACATGTTTTTGGAAAGCTAACTTCAATATGCTTCTTTTAAAAAAAAGGGAAGATTAAACCGACTTTGAGCTAGAAGTTATGGCATTTCTAAGTTAGGGCTGAAATTAAAAAACGTGGATAAAAATCATGACGGATTTAGATAGTTTGAGCCAAAAGAATACACAATATATATCCTAATTATCTACAACAATAATAGCAATAATAATATGAGGAACCACACTCACAAACTTGATTATATAATCATCATGAACCATTTATTACATATATAAATATAGATACACTCTCATTACAATATATATATATAAATCTATATATGTAACATGAACACATCCACAACACAAAGGACACTCCTATGACCTCCAAATGGACACAAAATGGACACAAATGGAGATACAACCATGGGGATCATTCCTATGGGTTTAAAATATTCCTATATGCATGTAGGGGTGGTTTAGAGGAGAGATTATACCTTCCGGGAGAGAGATTCAAAGGAAAAGTCTTCTGACACGACACCGACACGTAGAGATTCCAAAAGGACACGAACGAGCTCCGAATCCTCCCAAACTTGGCTAGCACCCTCTAACCATGGCGTAGAAGAGAAATAAAGAAGATTTGGTGGAAGAAAGGGTTGATTTGGAGATAAAATCAATGGAGGTTCATCTCTAAATTAATTTGGGGAAGAACAAGAGAGAGAAAGTGGATAAAAACAAATGAATGAAGGAGTGACTCATTCCTTATCCCCCCCCCCCCCCCATAGGTGGCTGCCCAAAAAGTGTGAGGTGTCCCTATTTTGAATGTCGAAAATGTCCTCCACTAATCTATTTAATTTAAATTAGGAATGGGTTAAAGGTTGAGGTCAATTTAGTCTAGCTAGTTTTAAGTCTCTAATTAACTAAACCTATCCATAAATAATTAGTCTAACTACTAACTAAAATTAATATCATGTGCACTAAAATTAATATCATGTGGGCCATGTCTAACTAGTGTGTGGGTCCCACTAGAGTCAAACTACCCCTCCGGGTCCCCGTTTCAAGTCGAATTGAGTTAAAATTCGAACTCGACTCAAATAACCCCAAAACAATATCATAAATAATACAATAAATTTCAACCCCAAAATAATATCATAAGTAATAAAATAAATTTTAAAAATATTCAAAAATGTAAAATGACAAAAATATCCCTGTTTTTGAAAACTGGGGGTGACAACTTCACCATTTTAGAATGGTGGAAAAAATAAGACAAAAGATTTCTTGTACTTTCTACCATAGCACGTGATCTATTAATGGTCCCGGTGTCCACGGTAACATCGGAGTCATGTTTTAGTGCAGGATCAAAAAATTTGAGCATAAAGAGGAGCCATTTGAAGCCAGATATCTTGGAAGCTTGTATATGTGTTCAAGATTAAATTTTAGCAGAAAAAAGAATCCAAAACAAGAGAGATGAAGCTGCTGACATCAACGAGCTGGACTTTGAATCGTTTGCAATGAGTGAATGTCACGCCCCGCTCCCAGAATTATGACGAGCCGGGTACGTAACATCATCCCCAGGCTACGCGACATACGAATACTCCAGTACCCATATTCGCGATTGTCGTCCGTAAGGTTCGTGCATAGGTAAAAGCAGGTCATAACTTACATAAATTTAAGTCAGCAATAATCTAAAACTAAAACATTCTAACTATTTGAACATGAACATAACTATTTCTACCTAGTACAATTTTGAGCCCTACTATAAATAATACAATTATACCTTAAACAAGTAGAGAAAAAGAATTCTTATTCTAACTTGAACGTCTTCAATGGTATCATTACGTCCTTGATCTCCAGTTGTCCTTCAGTACCTGATAGCGGCTTCACTTGGTACACTGCTACAAAATCTAGTGAACAATACTAGGTCGTTTAGAAACGACATGCAAGTCCTCGGCCAAAAACGGTTAAGGAAAATATAATAAGGAATGAAACGTAAAGACTTTCTATCAAGTGGATAGGAATATGCAATTTACATTGTTATAGTTCCATTCATTTAAGTAGTATAAACGTCCTTTTGGCTTTATTAAAATGGGGTAATTTCCTTCTAGAATGAGATGAAATTTGAAGGACTAAACCATCTACCCGATGTTACTGTCGATGTAGATGTAAAAAAAAATTCCGAGCTTCCCTTGAACTTATCATAAATTTTGCCTCCCTTAGACAAAATTGAAATTTGCCTCCCTTGGGCTAACCTAAAATGCAATACAATTTGGAGAACAATCCCTGAATATTCATAAGATAGTTTCCCATCAACAATTCCGTTAACCTGGGATCAGGCTGTGAATTTGGCGGCACAGTGCTTAGTATCCGGCCTGTAGCCTCCCTTGGGCTTAACAATCATCTATTCGATGTTACTGTCGAAATAGACGTAATAATCTGAGCCTCCCTTGGGCTTAGTTTGCCTCCCTTGAGCAAACAAAATAAGAGCCTCCCTTGGGCTTAGTTTGCCTCCCTTGAGCAAACAAAAATAAAAGCTTCCATTGGGCTTAGTTTGCCTCCCTTGTGCAAACGAAAATACGTGAGCTAAGCCTCACAAACTCGATTCGCATGGCCTTACGAACGAGTAGAAAATTTACTAATCAGCTTTTTAAATTAATTATGTTATGGGACTATTTAGGGATATCCAGGTTGTTCTTCCCCGCCCAATGCTTCCTAACTGTTACTAAATATCTTTTCTAAATGACTTTAGATCTTAGGGAATAACCCGATTTTTTTTTGGAAGTCGGGAATTGACTCTCTTGAATTTTCCAAAAAATTCGGCAGAGTCTCCTTTGTATAGGATGACTCCAAAAATTCACAAGAGAGAACATATAACATAAAAATATAAATCCGGGTTCGCCGACCCCTTCGGTGGAGCAACTCTCAACACCGGAACCACGCAAGTATATGTATCGGGTTCGCCGACCCCTTCGGTGGAGCAACCCTCAACACCGGAAACTCACAAAACATTATATAGAGTGCAGTTTGAAGTTTCTTACCTTGGCAAGCAATTTTAAGCGAGTAAGCAAGTTTCTTTGTAGCTTGCTAAATATTATTCAAAATCAAAAATAGAGTTATTAGTAGCACAATGATATCAAAATTCTCGCTTCCAAGTGTCATGACGTGCGAAATAATTTTATAACCTTTGTATCATTGGCTTGGTATGCAAAAAGAGTTTAGAAAATGGAATATGATATATGTAAAGTTACTTTTATATATAAGAACTTGTAAATACTCAATTTAACTGATCCATCATGTCAATAAAGGTCATGTTGACATATTTTTACAAAGTGGACAGAATTGATATTATACCAAATAATCTAATTTTCAACTAAATCCTTAATTGCTAAAATTTCTTATATTTTAGCTCTTTGGGTATGCATAAGAGTTTTAAAAAATTGAAATTTTGCAAGTGTATGGTTACCTCATCCTATAGAAACTTAAAATTTTATTTTTGACTATATAATGAAGTCCAATTATATTAAATAGGGATATATCACTCTGTGGACAGATTTGACATAATTGAAAGATAACTATCTCAGTATTATACAAAGAAGTATATGGTTCATATAAGCACAGTTTAAGTGTAAAGTTTTGAGTCCCTAAGTTATGTCAAACTTTTGAGTGTCCATTTGAATATAGGTACATGAGTGGTGTCCATTTATATATATATATATATATATATATATATATATATATATATATATATATATATATATATATATTTCTAGGGTTGAATCAACACACAATATCGCTTAAAAATATAAGTCAAAGTGTCCTTCCATTCCGTGTCTATGTATTGTGTCCAACTTACATGTTCATACAATTTATGTGTATATAATTCCTAGGATTGTATTTCACACAAACAATTTGTATATATATACATACGTATCACATATAGATTTGACTTCCTGAAGATGCGAGAGAAGGTTAAATATTGAAAACTTATAGAGCATAGAGTTATGCAAACTTATAGATGCCTACAAACATCTGATTTAGCTGGCTAATTATACTAAAACATGATAATTGAATATTCTTATAATATGGATAGATTTGAAATAGTATATTAACCTGTCATTCTTTTTTTTTTTCATTCCTAGATATCAAACCAACATGGTTTATACACAACCATGGTAAGAAATATGAAGTCTACTTTTATATTGAGTTTGTGTCAATTTGTGAATATGTATATGTGTGCTGTGTCAATATATATAATTTTCAGAAATGTAAATTAACCCATATTTATTCAAAATAATTTAGAAGATCAAATTGGAGAATTTTCAAGGGGAAAGATGGAAGAGAAAAGAGGACTTGCCTTGGGTTCTTGAGTTGGGCCTAGAATTTCTCCAAACTTCTTCTAAATTAATCCCCTAATATTGGTAATTTCAGCAAATAATTAATTACAGAAAATTATAACCAAATTTATCAAGGATGAACAAAATATTGTAGAAAAAAATTTATACCCAAGATGGAGTTGGGACTAGGGCTTGGTTCTTCCATTCTTCTTCATCTTCTTCTCCAATTTCTTCTTTCTTTCTTTTTCTTAGAAGAAAAAAGGGGTTTGGATTTAGGTTTTAATGGTGGTGGTGATGTTGATGATGGAGATGGAGATGGTGGTGTTGGAGGTGGTGATGGAGGATGGTGATGGAGATGATGGTGTTGGAGGTGGTGAAGGGGATGCCGGCGGACGGCGGGCGGCGGCGGCTGTCGCCACAGCAGCAGCTAGCAGCAATAGCAACAGTGGGTAGTAGTAGTAGCAGCAACAGTACAAGAGGAAGGAGGCGGAGAAGAGGAAGGAGGAGGAGAAGAAGAAGAGTGAAGAGAATGACGAATGAAGAGAGAGGAGAGAAATAGGGAGATGAGAGTGAGAGAGGGAGATTTTTATAGATAGGGAGAGAGAGTCCGAAAGAGGGAGAGAGAGTTCGAGAGAGTGAGAGAGATGAGTTGTGAGAGGGGGGGAGGTTAGATATAGGAATAATAATAATAATAATAATAATAATAATAATAATAATAATAATAATAATAATAATAATAATAATAATATGAATATGAATAAAATTTACCCTCAAGAAAATATCAATAAAATTTTAACAATACCCAAATTTAAATTTCCCAAAAATATAAAATACAGTCAGATACTTATTTCAAAAATAGGGATTTGACAGTGAAGCTTCTGGAACCGAGGAGGAAGAAGAATGACTCAAAGGTAT
Source organism: Iris pallida (assembly GCA_029216955.1). Lineage (NCBI taxonomy): Eukaryota > Viridiplantae > Streptophyta > Magnoliopsida > Asparagales > Iridaceae > Iris > Iris pallida. Next base: position 6,956,024 of record JANAVB010038620.1, on the reverse strand, counting down.
GACCAAAAAAACAAAACAAAAACAAAACCAAAAAAACAAAAACTTAAAAACAAAACTTTAAAAAAAAAACTTAGAAAGAAAAACTTAAAAACAAGAAAAAAAATCAAAATAAAAAAAAAACAAAAGAAAAACAAAAGAAAGAAAGAAAACTTACAAAACAAAACCAAAAACTTAAAACAAAAAACAAACAAAAAAAACTTAGAACAAAAACAAAACTTAAAAAAAACTTAAAACTAAAACAAAACAACAAAAAAAAAAATTTTAAAAAAAAAAACTAAATAAACAAAAAATAACAAAAAAATATAAACTTTAAAGAAAATTTTTTAACTCCGCCTATGACAAGCAAAGCTTGCATTGCCGATCCACAAGTCCGGATAAAAGAGGAGGAAAAAATAAAACAAAATAAAAAAAGATTTAAAATATAAAATTAAAACTTAGAAAGAAGCAAAGAAATTAAATTAAATTAAAAAAAAACTTAAAAAGAACAAAATAAACTTAAAATAAAATAAAAGAAAACAAAAGAACATAAAATTTAAAACAAAAACATAAAAAACTTTAAATCAAATAAAATAACAAAAAAAATACAATAGTGGACCGGCTCGCCCGTAGCCCGTAGCGCGGCCCGTCCGTTGAATCGGACCGGCCCTGCCGAGCCCTACCTAAGCCGGGTCATTGGGCCGGGCTGGGCTCCAATCAACCGAACCGGCCCACTGCTGCCTCCGGTCAGGGCTGGGCCCGAACCAAGTCCGGTTGGGCCCGATTTTCTTGGCCACGGTCCGGCCCGGACCGGACCGAATCACACCTTGAAATTTTTACTCAGGATAATTGCAATTTTACTTTAGGCTGTCCAACCCCCCGTTAGGATTGCCAACGAAGTCCTAACATAAAATAGGATTGTCCACAAAGTTGGCAGTCCTACTTTATGTTATGACTGTCAACTTTATTGATAATCCAAATCCGAACTACCCAAATCCTTTAGAACTGACAAGAAAGTTGGCAGTATTAACATAAAGTAGGATTGCAACAATGTTGGCAGTCCAAATCCAAATATGTGGGTTGCCCTCAAGTAAAAATTTAGAGTGTCAGACTTGTAAATAAATTGAAAGAAATGGATTGACCTCAAATAAAACTTTAGGTGCCAATAGAATTTGTCTTATATTAACATTGCCCTTTTTATTTAAGAAATCTGACTTTATGCACAGAACTTTATGCATGTCCCATCATTATGGAATTTTGTGCACGCTGCAGACATGCAACATCCCTTTTGGGTCCACCATTTTTATAAATAAAATGAATAATATTTCATACACGCTACAACTTTATGCACGCTGCATAATGAATAATACTTTATGCACGCTGCAACTTTATGCAGGTTACAGCATCCTTTTTGGGTCCACTGTCCCCAACTCTCACTATTTTTTATAAATAGAAGAAATAACACTAGGAATAATTCTTTATGCACGCTGCAGCATCCCTTTTGGGTTTATTGTCCCTAACCCCCACCATTTTATAATTTTTTTTCCCCCTAACTTAATTACAAAACAGCCCAAACAAATTCATTTTGTAATAAATACGGTGATGGTTTCAATTTCAAAGTGGGCACCTGGAGGACTGAAAGAAACAAAGAAGACATAGTTGGCCTGAAGCATCATAGACCAAAAGAGGATATTTATGCCATCATCCTTGCTCCGAGAATCACTATAATTATAGTTATATATACCCATTTTGTAAGAAATTTTTTTTTAATGATAATAAAGTGGACTTTTAAGCCAGTTGGTCAAAAGAGGAGGACTCAATGTTTGGCTATTGCGTGGTTTTTAATATGCTGAACTTGTAATTTTTTTTAGAATGGTTCATAATATCCAAGCAGTAGAGTAGCATTTCTTCGCACTTTAAAATTGAATCGTGCAAAATAGGTTAATTTGTAATTAGTATCCTCTCAACTTTAAGGTTTTGCAAATAAAATATCCGGAATCTTTTTATTGACAAACTATATACCCTGAACTATCGGATTATTAGCAACTTGCTAGCTTAACTCGTTAGCATCCGTTAGTTTAACTGTCAATTTGCTGTCAAACTAATGAGAAATGTTCTTTTTTAAGATGGTTTTGTCCAAACTGGATGGAATTTCAATGAGTTAGGTTCATAAAAACAGGTTCATAAAAACAAGGAAGTCTTTGTTTTTCGATCAAAATAACAAATTTACTTAAGACTCGGATTTATAGACCATTCTGGTAGTTCGAATGTGGAATTTATTTATTTCGGTATTTAGGGATTGACGACTTACCCATTCAGTGACTTTGGCACTGGACGTTCCCAAAATGGGTACTATCGGTCATGGTGTATAATGGGCCGGTCTAGCCCGAGCCCGACCCAGGCCCGGACCGCCTTTGGACCGAACCGGCCCGGCCCCCCACTCCCGAACGGGTCGGGTCGGACCTCCCCACCCCGTCCGAGCCCGGCCCGTGCAATTTTTTTTTTTTTTTTTAAATAAAGGCCCGGCCCGAAGCCCGGCCCGCGCGGACCGGTCCAGCCAGCCGACTGTTGGGCTTTGAATTTTTTTTTTCTTTCTTGACCATTGGAGGGGGGGGGTGGGGGGGTTCTTTTACAAAATTGCCCCTCCCATATAGCCGTTATTAAAACGTTGGGAGGGGCATTTTGGTCATTTTGGCGTAAAATTACCAAATAAACCCCGAAAAATTCCTATAAATAGGCCAAAAATCCCATTTTTCAAACACAACTCATTCCTCACAAATTTTCTACATTTCTCTACGGTGCTCTAGTGTTCTACTGCTTTTCCTCCCCGGTGCTCTGGTGTTCTACGGCTTTCCCTTCCCGGTGCTCTGGTGCTCTACGGCTTCCCGATCTCCCTCCCAACTCCATTCCGGCTCTACGGCTTCCCGATCTTCCTCTCAATCCCTTACTTTCTTCTAACGTAGTTTACTTTATTTTATTTTATATATGGCTGGTGAAGGTTCAAACCCACCTGATCTTGCTGGACAGACTTACCAATATTTTAGTACTTTTTTTGACGGTACTGAAATTTCACCTGAGCAAGTAGCCACTAATCTGATTCCGGAGGGGTTCAAACCATCTCCTCCGGAAGTCGCTAGTACCACCCAACGTCCTGAAAAGAAAAAAAGGTCTAAGTATTGGGATTATTTTACTTTGATTTTTGAAACTAATCCTGATGGTTCGTTTGTTTTAGATGCCAAGGGTGAACCGAAACCGTACAAGGCGCAATGCAAGAAATGTTGCAACCAGTACGCATGGAAGAAGGGCGGTGGCACCACCTAAACTCGTCTCCAAGTAGACAACTAATTAACTTAGTTGTTAAAGAATGTTTAAAATTTGTTGATTCCCATTTAGACACTCTACGACAATGCTTGCTCCACCTAAACTCGTCTCCAAGTAGACAACAAAGTTTTGCATGCACGTGCGCACATTTTGGTATTACTTTTAGAAGATTTGTGAAGGATATACCAAATAGGTGGAACTCCACCTACTTAATGTTGAAATCTGCAATTCCTTTTAAGAGTGCTATTACATATTATTGTAGTTCGGATGTCACCTTTGAATATCAAGTTACTACTGATGATTGGGTAGCAGCTGAAAGTGTTTGTGAATTTTTAGAAGTTTTTTACAATGCTACATTAACTCTTTCTGGTGTTTATTATCCCACATCTTGCTTAGCTTTACGTGAACTTTGTAACATGTCTTATTTATTTTCTAAATATAGAGATTATCCAAATTTTGAATATGCGGTGAAAAATATGGAAGCCAAATTCAAGAAATATTGGGGTGAAGTACCTCTTTTATATTGTTTGGCTTCCATATTTGATCCTACAATCAAATTGGATGGCGTAGAGGTTTTATTAAATGGATATGGAGAATATATGGGTATAGACGTTACTGACATGAAGGCAGAAGTTAAAGTTGCGTTGGACAGGTTAGTTATACTGTACGAAGAAAGAGCAACGTCGATCCGACCAACTCAGGAGGGGCTAGTAGTAGCTCCGGCTTGGCGTCTAAGCTATCAGCAGCCGGTCACATACTACAAAGGAAGAAACAAAAGCAATCTTTCCAACATACTCAAGAGTTGTCTGCTTACCTTAATTCTTATCAAGACGAAGATGAGACTCCAGATCACTTCGCCGTTTTAGAATGGTGGAAGAGACACGACAAGAGATTTCATGTTCTTTCTAACATAGCACGTGATCTACTGATGGTTTCGGTGTCGACGGTAGCATCGGAGTCCTGTTTTAGTGCAAGTTCGAGGATGTTGAGCGATAGGAAGAGCCGCTTGAAGCCCGATATCTTGGAAGCAATCGTGTGCGTACAAGATTGGATGAATGCCGATAGAAGAACATAAAACCAGAAAGATGAAGAAGATCATGACGTCCACGAGCTGGATTTGGAATCGCTTTCATTGCATGAAGGCGAACAACAATGAGGCTACGGTGCAAGGTATTAGGTATGTACATTTAAACTTATACATTTCAATTTTAAATTTTAACTTATACTTTCAAAAACTATTTTTTATTTTTTACTTATACTATTCAAATTTTAAATTTTAACTTATACTATTCAAATTTTAACTTATACTTTCAAAAACTATTTTTTATTTAAAAAAAAACATTTTTTAACTCCGCCTATGCCAAACAAGCATTTGCCGGTCCCAAGCTCGGATAAAGGAAGAGGGAGAAATGTTTTTTTTTTAATTTTTATAAATTTTTATAAACATTTGCATATATTTGTATAAACATTTTTGTATAAACATTTGTATTACAAACTATTCAAATTATAAACATTTTTCTAAATTATAAACATTTGTATTACAAACTATTCAAATTATATAAATATTTTGTATAAACATTTTTATAAACATTTTTCTAAATTATACTATTCAACATTTGTATTACAAACATTTGTATAATCATTTTTGTATAAACATTTGTATAAACATTTTTTTATAAACATTTTTGCATAAACATTTTATAAACATTTTTGTATATATTTGTATAAACATTTGTATAAACATTTTTAACTTATACTATTCAAATTACAAACTTTTGTATTACAAATTTTTATTAAAATTTTTCAAAAATAAAACATATTCCTAAATTAAAATTAAGTTACAAATTTTTAAAATTAAAATACAAAAGAAAAATGTTTAAAAAAAGGAAAAAAAATACAAAAAAAACTGTAAATATATATATATATATATATATATATATATATATATATATATATATATATATATATATATATATATATATATATTGAAAAACCGGGCCGGTCCGGTTCACCCGGCCTGAACCGGCCCGAACCGACCTAGGCCCGGCCCGGCCCGTGGACCGGTTCAGCCCGGACCGGCCCTCCCTGGGTCCGGTCCAGTGGGCCGGGCTGGGTCGGGGGCTCCAAAACCGGGCCGGACTTAGCCCGGACCGCAATTTCGCTTGGGCCGGTCCTGGACCGGCCCGAACCCGATCTGGCCCGCAGACAATGGCCCGTGGGCCGGCCCGGACCGGCCCGAAAACACCATGAACTATCGGGTCGGGTGAATTAGAGAATAGACAGACGTCTGTTGTGTTGGCATTCCAGCCTTCCGTCTCCTTTCAAAAAATAGGTTGTTCTCCTTTCTGTATAAAAAGAAGCCAAAAAAAGAATATTAAAAAGAAAAGGCAGGTGAGAAAATAGGCTTCTTTTTTTTTTTTCATGTCAATTTGTCTAATTTGTCAGATAGACAAATTGATCTTTTTACTACAAAAACTAAAGGGAGGTAGCAAGTTGGTAACAGTCCGATAATTCTATTTTTTCTTATGACATCTAATTTTTAAAAAATGTGAAAGTTCAGAATCTTTAGTTGCAAATTAGCATACAAAATAAGCAGGTGAGTGTCAGGTTTCTAATAACTTGGTTTACCCACATCAAAGAAAGTTCAACCAAGTTGCTGCACTAGGTTCGTATGCTTGCAAAAGACTATAAAGTGACACTTTGTACATGATACTTTGTACATGATATGTTGTGAATAGTAATTGTATTCCTGTACTAAGGTCATCTCCAATGTTGATTTCTAAAATTGAGTTTCTATCCTAGGCATTGTACTTTGAGGAATGAGGAGATTTCTAGTTGTTAAGAGTTTCTACATAGAAATTGTAGAAACAAACAAAAATGCTCTCCAATGGTTCAATTTAATGGTGTGGGACCAATAAAAATTGACATGAGGATGAGAGTTTCTATATGTAGAAACCCTCGTAGAAATTTTTCATCCTACATCATTACCACATAGGATAGAAATGATGATAGAAACCACCATTGGAAGAATTTTTTTTTAAATGGATTTCTTCCATAAAAGTAGGGAAGATAGAAACCTCCATTGGAGATGGCCTAAGTTCATCTCCAATGGTGATTTCTAAAATTGAGTTTCTATCCTACTTGGCATTGATTTCTATCCTAGTTGTAAGTGTTTCTATATAGAAATTTCACACACAAAAAAACTATTCTCCAATGGTTCTCCATTTCTATCATATGTGTCACAAAATAAAATGACCAATTTAATGGTGTGGGACCCAATAATAATTATCATGAGAGGTGGAGAATTTCTATGAGAGTTTCTACATATAGAAACCCTTAGGCCATCTCCAATGCTGATTTCTAAAATTGAGTTTCTATCCTACTTACATTGTACTTTAAGAAGATAATTCTAGTTTCTATCCTACTTACATTGTACTTTAAGAAGATATTTCTATCCTAGTTGGAAGAGTTTTTATATAGAAATTGCACACAAAAAACTACTCTCCAATGGTTCTCCATTTCTATCCTAAGAGCATCTCCAACGCTATTGTGAGTTTGAAAAAAATGGTTGCCACATAGGAATGACAACCATTTTTTTCCAAAAGTACTTCTCCAATGCAAATGTGAAATAAAGTGTGGAGTTGACATGGCAATGACATGGCAAAGACAATGTGAAGTTGGTTGTCTAGATCTAGACAATGCACTTCACAATGTCTTTATGTCCACATCATCATTTGTGAATAAAAATATTTATAAAAAAGAAGTAGAAGAGTAAAAGTTGTCTTGGAAGTTGTAAAAAATTACTTTTTATTGTCTTCTCAATACTTTTGCATTGGAGATGACTTTTTAAACTCATTGTCATTTGTGAATATAATCTTGCCACCTATACAAGACATTGTCTTGTGCCTCATGCCACATAGGATTCACAACACAAAACAAGACAATAGGGTTGGAGATGCTCTAAGTGTCACAAAATAAAAGGACCAATACATCATTGCCACCTAAATATGTGAGACGTTTTTTCTAATATGGATTTCTTTCATAGAAATAAGGAAGATAGAAACCTCTATTGGAGATGGCCAAGGATACTACCAAAAATGAAGTTTCCTGGTGATCAACATATGAACACAGGCTTCAGAACATGGTTAAAGATTCTTATCCTCCAAAACAAACCTTCCAAGGTTTCGCGGTGCCAAGAATACCAACAAATACACAAAGGAGAGTCGAGAATGCTTCTTAATGACACACTTTCTGGTATTCATAGGTCCACCCAAATTTACAGTACCGACCGATATATAAGATTTAGTATGTCCCAATAGTGACCGATACCGACATTGAAGTCTCTTTACTAGTCAATTCGGTAGAAAAAAATATAGTAAAATTGTAAAAGAATATAAATGAAAACAAAATTATTTATAGCAATTAGCCAATAAAAAATGATGTGTTGTGGACAATTAGCTCAACCTCTCAAATCAATATATCTCAATGTCTCTACAAGCCATCCCAACCTCTCTTTATATAGGAAGAGAATGTGTTGTGGACAATTAGCTCAACCTCTCAAATCAATATATCTCAATGTCTCTACAAGCCATCCCAACCTCTCTTTATATAGGAAGAGAGAGGTTGGGAGTTACAAAATGAAAAGTCATTTGGGAGTTGCAAAGGTGAAGAGTCACCATGATTACAATGAATTACAATGAATTACAACACTCCCCCTTGGCTCTTCACAAACTCTGCTTGTAAACACCTCTGAGCTTCTTTGTCGGTCTGTAGCTTGCAGATTCAAAAATGACCACTTACTTGTGCCTCGTTAAAAACCTTGCCAAAGAAAACCCAGTGGGAAAAAAAACTTTGGTCGAAGGACAAAAGAGTACACACAGGTCAGTGTGATGGGGGTAAACTTAACCATTGCAAAGGTGCCTCGTCAAAACCTTGTCAGGGAAAACCCAGTAGGAAAAACCGCTGATCGAAGGACAAAAGAGTACACGATGGTTTAGAAGTATACAACTGGATACTCCCCCTGATTATAATAATCCTTAGTGAATAAGGGATTTGAACTGTGTCTCGTTAAAAACCTTGCCAAAGAAAACCCAGTGGGAAAAACTTTGGTCGAAGGGAAAAAGAGTACACGAGCATACATCAGGATGCTTTCCTTTACACTCGCACTCAACAGGGTACGGGATATACGCACAACAGGGCGTTGGGAGGCACTTGTTGGGGCGCTCCCCCTCACATGCACACAACAGGGTGCAGGAAACATGTTTTACTTAGGCTAGCTCTGAAAGCTTCCTAAGTCCAATCGCTCTGACATGTTTCTGGAACGAGTGTTTTAGCAGTGACTTGGTGAACAAGTCTGCACGGTTATTCTCCGATCCAATGTGTTGCACTTCAATCTTCTGAAGTGCTTGTTGTTCATGTGTAAAGAACAACTTGGGCGATATGTGCTTGGTAGCATCCCCTTTGATGTAACCATGTTTCGCTTGATCAATAACAGCGGTATTGTCCTCATAGACGACAACAGGTTCATCTGGGTCATATGGAAGATCACATGTACTTCGAATATGGCCAATAACAGCTCGAAGCCATACACACTCTCTAGTCGCCTCATAGAGCGCGAGTAGCTCAGAGTGGTTCGTTGAAGTAGCCACTAAGGTCTGTTTGCGAGACCTCCAAGAAATCGCCGTGTTCCCAATGGTAAAGACATAACCAGTTTGGGAACGCCCCTTGTGCGGATCAGATAAGTATCCCGCATCGGCGTAGCCAACAAGGGTCGCGTTGCTTCGAGTGCCAAGAGCGTTGGACTCACTCAAAGCCGCGTAGGGATAGAACAAGCCCAAGTCCGTAGTACCCTTAAGGTAGCGGAAAATGTCTTTTATGCCATTCCAATGGCGGCGTGTTGGCGCGGTGCTGTGTCGAGCTAGACAATTCACAGCAAACGAGATGTCCGGTCTAGTACATTGGGCCAAGTACAATAAAGCACCTATTGCACCCAGATAAGAGCACTCAGGACTCGATATCTCTTCATCGTCCTCCTTTGGACGAAATGGGTCCTTAGTAATGTCTAGAGAGCGGACGATCATGGGAGTAGCGGACGGCTTAACGTCAAAATGACTAAAGCGTCTCAACACCTTTTGGGTGTAGTTCGCTTGATGGACAAGAATTCCATCTTTACGGTGCTCGATCTGCAGGCCGAGGCAAAACCGTGTCTTCCCAAGATCCTTCATCTCGAATTCCTTCTTCAGGATATCAGCAGTTTCTGATAAGTCTTTTTCGGTTCCTATGAGATTCATGTCATCTACATAGACCGTAATGATTGCGTATCCTGAAGTGGATTTCTTTATGAACATGCATGGGCAAAGTTCGTTATTAACGTATCCCAAACCGATCAAGTATTCGCTTAGGCGGTTATACCACATTCGCCCGAATTGTTTCAATCCATATAGCGAACGCCTCAGTCTTATTGAGAACGCGTTCCGTGGTCGGGAACTACTTGATTCAGGCATCTTTAGTCCTTCAGGGACTTTCATATATATCTCTGTGTCTAGATCCCCGTAGAGATAGGCTGTGACCACATCCATGAGCTGCATATTCAGTTTTTCGGAAACTACTAAACTGATTAAGTAGCGGAACGTTATGACGTCCATTACGGGAGAATACGTCTCCTCGTAATCAATTCCAGGGCGTTGTGAGAAGCCTTGCGCCACAAGGCGAGCCTTGTATCGCACAATCTCATTTCTCTCATTACGCTTCCTTAGGAAAACCCATTTGTGACCAACTGGTTTAACATTGGGTGGTGTTGGAGCAACAGGTCCAAACACGCTTCTTTTCGCTAAGGAGTCTAGTTCAGCCTGGATTGCTTGTTTCCATTGTGACCAGTCCGTTCGTCGTTGACACTCGGCAACACTACGAGGTTCCATGTCATCATTGTTCATAATGTCAGTGGCCACTGAGTATATGAACACATCATCGATGACAGTTTCGTTTCGCTTCAAAATATCGTCTAAGCTAGCATACTCGACGGATATTTCGAGGTTATCGGCATGATTAGGAATAGGCGTTTCATCTGGAACGCGCTCTTCTAATACATCGCCGTGATCCTTAATGATCTCATGTGGCAAAACGCTTTTAACAAGATTTCTCCGCTTCTGGGGCAGAACATCTTTGGAACCAACCGGTCTTCCCTTCTTCTTGGGAATAGCGGCGGACTGGACGGCCGATGGCAGCGTCCTTTGCTCGGCGGGTTCGACCGGAGCAACATGTTTCACAGGAACATGGCGTCTCTCAGGGACGTCTATCCTTGCAGGCACATTTGCAGCAGGTATAATTGATCTCGTGACTTTTGCTAGGTCGCTAAATGCGTCTGGCATTTGATTTGCAATATCTTGCAGACCTAGAATCCTCTGCACTTCCTTATCACTATGTGCAGAGGGGGGATCATGATGAACAAAAGCGGGCACATGCCACGCTAATTCACGTCGTTCCTCATCAACGTTAGCGTGCATTTCTCCCCCTAACGACGGGAAGATTGCCTCATCAAAGTCACAATCCGCGTGTCTCGCGGTAAAGAGATCGCCTGTCAAGGGCTCTAAATAGCGAATGATGGACGGGGAGTTATAACCGACATATATTCCCCGTCGCTTCTGAGGTCCAAATTTTGAACGCCTTATCGGCTCAATTGGAACATTGACTAGGCACCCAAACACGCGTAAATGTGAGATATCAGGCCCACATCCAGTAACCAGCTGGTACGCGGAAAATGGTTGGGTGGCCATGGGCCTCAGACGGACCAAATTTGCAGCGTGCAAAATTGCATAGCCCCATGCAGATAGTGGGAGTTTGGTGCGCATAACCAAGGTCCTCGCTATCACTTGCAGTCGCTTTATAAAAGCTTCCGCTAGGCCGTTTTGGGTATGAACATAAGCAACAGGATGTTCAAGATTTATTCCCAAAGTCATGCAATAATCATCGAAAGTCTTCGATGTAAACTCCGCGGCATTATCAAGTCTAATAGACTTTATCGGATAATCCGGATGGTGAGCCCTTAACTTAATGATCTGGGCAAGGAGTTTAGGAAATGCTGCATTTCGGGTGGACAACAACACTACGTGTGACCATCTAGTCGATGCATCAACCAAAACCATGAAGTATTTAAAAGGTCCGCATGTTGGTTGGATTGGTCCACAAATATCTCCATGAATTCTCTCAAGGAATTGGGAAACCAATCTCGTAGGTTTCACATGGAGTGGCTTGAGATTCGTCTTCCCAATCGAGCAAGCTTGGCATAGGCTTTTCGGATTTATAACAAAATTCTTTCCTCCAAGAGGATGCCCATGTGATGCATTCATAGTGCGAAGCATCGTATTTTGACCCGGATGACCCAGCCGGTCATGCCATAGCATAAAAGTCCTCTCATCAACTGGCGCTCGGCGAATGATGAGATTACTCTCGATGTGTTGTATCGTAGTGAGATACAAACCACTTGAAAGACATTTCAACTTCTCCAAGATACGCTTTTGGCCGTACTGAGTGGAGGTAATGAAAAGATACTCGAAGCCATGTTCTCGAGCAGTTTCAACATGAAATCCGTTTTCTCGAATATCCTTAAAACTCAGTAAGGTACGACTGGACCTTGGAGAATATAAGGCCTCTGATACTTCAACGGGAGTACCATTGGACAACGAAAAACGGGCTTTGCCAAAACCTTGAACAAGGGTTGAGGGTCCCGAAATGGTTGTCACTGAGGTTACTTTAGGCGTATAGGAGATAAAGTATGATTTATCTCTCAAGATAGTGTGAGTCGTTCCACTATCAACCAGACAATCCACTGCCCTGTGGTCCATGCCTATAAGTAAAAAAAATTAAAGTTTGTCACACGTTTGAGGAAAGTGCTCGAAATAGAACTTTAATTTTATCGAGAAAACAGAAAATACAAACCACCAAAAGTTTCATGACTTAAATCAAACATAGATAGAAAATGGATATTTATTCTTCCATTTCTGCTACAAAATCGGGGGTCTCAAGATTTAGATTTTCGTACTCGTTGACCAGATTTGCTTCGGCCCGACGCCCCTTGTGATAGTTATTAACTTCTTGGGGGGTCGCCCTGCAAGTCCGTTGCATATGACCATAAGCACCACATTTGTAGCAGAGAGTAGGCGCTTGGCCTTCCACTCTCGCTTTGGGACGACTGGCCCGTTGGTTCTTACCATGAGACTGCCTAGGAGTCAAAGGTCCTTGGTTCTTGTTAGAACCTCGCTTTGGATGGCGAGACTTAAACTCGCCTCTATTCCTTGGCTGGGACGACTGGCCCTTGTCTCGTTTCCACCGTGGATTTGGTCCACGGAGAGCGTTTGCATCAGGCATTGGAATTGCCTTTGTTCCAGCAGGACGAGAATTGTTGTTTCTTATTAAAATGAGACTGTTCTTCTCGTCTAGTAAAAGCTGGGTGATGAGCTCGGGAAACTTGGTGAACTTAGACTGACGGTATTGCTTCTGGAGCAAGTTGTCAGTGGAAGGAAATGTGGTGTATGTTTTACAATAAATACCATCCCCTTATAACAAATATATATCTTGATTATTAGTACAAGAATAAATTTGTATTAGCATGATATTTTGTTCCAAAGGATGCTAATACAAAATTTTCTAAGACTTTCATCGTTGCTGCATCTTTATCGGTGAGGATGGTTTCTAGCTTCTTTCCACACGTAGTCTTTGCAAAAGTATCAAACAACTACACTTTTGACAATTAGGACAGGGACGTGTATGTGTCCATAATTGTGTGTATATATACTAGCACACTCATGCATGGATTTCCCTCAATTAGTTTCTTACAGATTGATTCAATAATCTCATAATCATTCACCTCTCTCTTATCTCGTAAAATTCTTACAGAAGGAAATAGCTTAATTCCTATAGTAATAAAACCTTTCAGTCAATAGGAAACAAAGCAGTTGAGAAAAGAGTAAAGAGGAAATGGATAAAAAAAAAATAACACTTGTTTGTTTATGATGGTTCACATTTTGTTAACAGTTACAAATTTATTTTTATGTATAACTTTGCTATAATCTAGCCTTTAGCATACTAGTTTTTTTTGAAAAAAAAAAAACATATTTGTTAGTTAATTTATGAGAAATAAATTTTTGATAGCAAATTTTAATGTTGAAAAAGAAAATTTGAGTGCTAACATTTTTTTGGTAATGATGGATTTGGAGCGCCCCGGTGAGCGCCACAGTGCCATCTGCGTCCCGACGAGCGCCTCAGTAGCATTTTTTTTATGTTACTCAGTGAATTATTGTAACAGATGGGTAGTAAAAAAATTGTATTTTTTTTTCTCGCTATTTTTTTGGCGTCGCTTCATTAGACGTCGAAAAAATAGTTGATATTTTTTTTGGTGCCGCTTGCTTAGGCACCAATTCTTTTGTGTGCTGTTGCTTGCTTATGTTGTACGTTTTTTTTAGCGTAATGGCTTAAAAATTGAAAAATTGGTTTTGGCTATATAAACAAATTCTGGCACCGCTAAATTTGGGCCTCCCAAAAATAACTTTTTTGGTTAATAATTTTTCAAAGGCAACGCTCATTTTGAGCACGCACTAAATTGTCACCTATTTTGCACAGTTCGCAAATAGCGTGAATTTCTTGAAAAATCTTATTTATTCTTACATTTGACAAAAATTTTACGAAGTCTCTCCGAATAGGCTCACCTACTTGGGTATGATGTCAGAAAGAACTTGGGGCTTGGTTCTTAAGAGGTCCCCGGTGACCCTCCTCCCCCATTTTCCCGCCTGGTCATATTCACGTAGAGCTACTGAAAGGGGTTGACCGAATATTATTTTTTGCTCAAATTGTATTTATAATTATGCATTTTTGCAAGAAACTTATTGACCTCTCTATATCGGTCCGTCGATCGATATAAGAGAATTTTTTTTCAAAACAGTTGTTTTAATTACAATTGTTTGTTGTTATTTTTTTTTCAATAGATCTATAGATGAAGTGTGAATGCCTTGTGGACAGCGCCTCGACGCACACAATCCTTCGAGAAAAAAGCTATTTTTATAGCTTATATGATTATGACGGTCCTGTTATTACGATATCATGACTATCAAACATAATAGAAGGATCTGGTGAAGCAATTATATTGCTCCCAAATAAAACAAGACTAATAATAAAAGATGCACTATTCTCTCCTAAATCAAATAGGAACCTCATAAGTTTTAAGGACATTCGTTTAAACGGATATCACTTAGAAACAAATGAAATAAATGAGACAGAATATCTGTATGTTACTCATCTAAAAGATGGTTCAAAAACTATCTTAGAACGATTCAAGGGACTCCCATCGGGTCTCTATCATACTCATATTCAATCAACAGAAGCTAACATGATTGTGCACCAGAAGTGTCATTCATCGCCAAAATTTAAACTTTGGCATAATAGACTGGGTCACCCAGGATCAGCTATGATGAAACGAATCATGAGCCAATCCAGTGGACACAACCTGCAGAACCTGAAGATTCTTCAGAAGTATGATTACTCGTGTCTACCTTGTTTTCAAGGAAAACTTATAACAAGACCATCCCTTTTGAAAGTGGGACTAGAGTCTCCTAGCTTCTTAGAGAGAATTCATGGAGACATTTGCGGACCTATTCACCCCGCAAGTGGTCCATTTAGGTACTTTATGGTACTTATAGATGCATCTACTAAATGGTCTTATGTGTGCCTTTTGTCCACCCGCAACTTAGCTTTTTCTAAGCTATTGGCACAAATAATTAAGTTGCGGGCTCATTTCCCCGATAACCATATCAAAAAGTTAAGACTTGATAATGCGGGTGAATTTACTTCACAGGTTTTTCAAGACTATTGCCAAGCAACTGGCATCGAAGTTGAACATCCTGTAGCTCATGTTCACACCCAGAACGGGTTAGCAGAATCTCTTATTAAGAGATTACAATGGATTGCTCGTCCATTGTTGATGCAGTCACAGTTGACTGTGGAAGCTTGGGGTCATGCTATATTGCATGCCGCATCACTTATTAGAATACGGCCTTCTGGAGGTCATATTCTATCTCCGATGCAGCTCGCTTATGGTTCACCTCCAAATATCTCACATTTGAGAGTTTTTGGTTGTGCTGTTTACGTCCCCATAGCTCCCCCACAGAGGACCAAAATGGGTCCACAACGTCGATTAGGTATCTATGTTGGGTTTGACTCACCCTCTATAATTAGATACCTAGAACCCCTGACGGGTGACGTATTTAAGGCACGTCTTGATGACTGTGAGTTTGATGAAGGATTATTTCCTAAACTGGGCACACAGTCTAAGAAGCCAGAAGCTTCTAAGACAATTTCTTGGGACACAAAAACTTTGTCTCATTTTGATCCGCGTACAAGTCAATGTGAAGATGAGATCCTGAAGATATTACATCTTCAGAACACTGTACATCTACTTCCGGATACATTTACTGACAACCAGAAGATTGTCAAATCACACGTCCCTGCTGCCAACACGCCAGCTAGGATTGACATCCCTAAAGATGGATGCAATCCGCCGGCAGCAGAAAGGGCAGTACCTCAATTAAAAAGAGGACGCCCACCAGGTTCGAGAGACAAAGTCCCTCGTAAAAGAAAAAATCCTGGAGAAATTAAGAAGATCCCAACACAGGATGCTGAGCTCAGATCAGCTACCTCTCCCCTCCTAGTTTCCCCTGAAGAGGAACAAACAGGAGAAATATCATTAAATTATGTACGTACTGGAAAGGTACTGAACAGAAAAAGCATAGTCGTCGACGACGATTTTTCGTTCAATATTGCCGTTCACGTCACTGAAAATGACGATGACATCGATCCACGGTCTCCTTAGTGAATAAGAGATTTGAAATGTGCCTCGTTAAAAACCTTGCCAAGGAAAACCCAATGGGAAAAAACTTGGTCTAAGGAAAAAAGAGTACACAAGCATACATCAGGATGCTCCCCTTTTCACTCGCACTCGACAGGACGCGGGATATACACACAACAGGGCGTTTGGGGGTGCTCCCCCTCACATGCACACAACAGGGTACGGGAAACATGTTTCACTTAGGCTAGCTCTGAAAGCTTCCTAAGTCCAATCGCTCTTACATGTTTCTGGAACGAGTGTTTTGGCAGTGACTTGGTGAACAAGTCTGCACGGTTATTCTCCGATCCAATGACATATATTTTACATTGACATACTATTCTACAATTCTAGTTTTAAAAATCGTTTTTTCACAACTGTTGTTTTTATTTACGATTGTTTGTTGTTGCTTATACAAACCAAATCCATATAAACCTGTCGTTTTATATGTTGACTGATCAAGATTTTTTCTCCTGTTGTAGAAAAATGTCGATCAATAATATATGTTAATTTCTCCCAGAAACCGGGAATAGATTATGAAGAAACATATTCTCCGGTCATGGATGGGAATACCTTCAAATTCCTGATCAGCCTCTCTTCTCTGAAAAGCCTAGAAATGCAGCTCATGGACGTTGTGACTGCATATCTTTATGGCAATATAGATAAAGATATCTATATGAAACTCCCTGAAGGATATAAAATTTCACCAGAGAAAACAGATAGACCTCGGGACACCTATTCTGTAAGGTTACAAAGATCATTGTACGGTCTTAAACAATCAGGAAAAATGTGGTATAATAGACTAAGTGAGTTTCTTGCTACGCAAGGATTTACTAATGATAAAGTCTGCCCGTGTATCTTTATAAAAAGATCGGGAACAGGATTTGTTATAGTCGCCGTTTATGTCGACGACTTAAATCTCATTGGATCTCCTGCAGAGATCACTGAGATATTTGAAAGCCTTAAGACAACTTTTGAAATGAAAGACCTAGGCAAAACAAAGTATTGTCTTGGCTTACAGATCGAACACCTAAAGGGTGGTATCCTGTTACACCAATCTACATATACACGAAGATTACTTAAACAATTCCTGGAATTGATTACGAGGAGACGTATTCTCCCGTAATGGACATCATAACGTTCCGCTACTTAATCAGTTTAGTAGTTTCCGAAAAACTGAATATGCAGCTCATGGATGTGGTCACAGCCTATCTCTACGGGGATCTAGACACAGAGATATATATGAAAGTCCCTGAAGGACTAAAGATGCCTGAATCAAGTAGTTCCCGACCACGGAACGCGTTCTCGATTAGACTGAGACGTTCGCTATATGGATTGAAACAATCCGGGCGAATGTGGTATAACCGCCTAAGCGAATACTTGATCGGTTTGGGATACGTTAATAACGAACTTTGTCCATGCGTGTTCATAAAGAAATCCACTTCAGGATACGCAATCATCGCGGTCTATGTAGATGACATGAATCTCATAGGAACCGAAAAAGACTTGTCAGAAACTGCTGATATCCTGAAGAGGGAATTCGAGATGAAGGATCTTGGGAAGACACGGTTTTGTCTCGGCCTGCAGATCGAGCACCGTAAAGATAGAATTCTTGTCCATCAAGCAAACTACACCCAAAAGGTGTTGAGACGCTTTAGTCATTTTGACGTTAAGCCGTCCGCTACTCCCATGATCGTCCGCTCTCTAGACATTACTAAGGACCCATTCCGTCCAAAGGAGGACGACGAAGAGATATTGAGTCCTGAGTGCTCTTATCTGGGTGCAATAGGCGCTTTATTGTACTTAGCCCAATGTACTAGACCGGACATCTCGTTTGCTGTGAATTGTCTAGCTCGACACAGCACCGCGCCAACACGCCGCCATTGGAATGGCATAAAAGACATTTTCCGCTACCTTAAGGGTACTACGGACTTGGGCTTGTTCTATCCCTACGCGGTTTTTGAGTGAGTCCAACGCTCTTGGCACTCGAAACAACGCGACCCTTGTTGGCTACGCCGATGCGGGATACTTATCTGATCCGCACAAGGGGCGTTCCCAATCTGGTTACGTCTTTACCATTGGGAACACGGCAATTTCTTGGAGGTCTCGCAAACAGACCTTAGTGGCTACTTCAACGAACCACTCTGAGCTACTCGCGCTCTATGTAGATGACATGAATCTCATAGGAACCGAAAATCACATGTACTTCGAATATGGCCAATAACAGCTCGAAGCCATACACACTCTCTAGTCGCCTCATAAAGCGCGAGTAGCTCAGAGTGGTTCGTTGAAGTAGCCACTAAGGTCTGTTTGCGAGACCTCCAAGAAATCGCCGTGTTCCCAATGGTAAAGACGTAACCAGATTGGGAACGTCCCTTGTGCGGATCAGATAAGTATCCCGCATCGGCGTAGCCAACAAGGGTCGCATTGCTTCGAGTGCCAAGAGCGTTGGACTCACTCAAAACCGCGTAGGGATAGAACAAGCCCAAGTCCGTAGTACCCTTAAGGTAGCGGAAAATGTCTTTTATGCCATTCCAATGGCGGCGTGTTGGCGCGGTGCTGTGTCGAGCTAGACAATTCACAGCAAACGAGATGTCCGGTCTAGTACATTGGGCCAAGTACAATAAAGCGCCTATTGCACCTAGATAAGAGCACTCAGGACTCAATATCTCTTCGTCGTCGTCCTTTGGACGAAATGGGTCCTTAGTAATGTCTAGAGAGCGGACGACCATGGGAGTAGCGGACGGCTTAACGTCAAAATGACTAAAGCGTCTCAAAACCTTTTGGGTGTAGTTTGCTTGATGGACAAGAATTCTATCTTTACGGTGCTCGATCTGCAGGCCGAGGCAAAACCGTGTCTTCCCAAGATCCTTCATCTCGAATTCCCTCTTCAGGATATCAGCAGTTTCTGACAAGTCTTTTTCGGTTCCTATGAGATTCATGTCATCTACATAGACCGCGATGATTGCGTATCCTGAAGTGGATTTCTTTATGAACACGCATGGGCAAAGTTCGTTATTAACGTATCCCAAACCGATCAAGTATTCGCTTAGGCGGTTATACCACATTCGCCCGGATTGTTTCAATCCATATAGCGAACGTCTCAGTCTAATCGAGAACGCGTTCCGTGGTCGGAAACTACTTGATTCAGGCATCTTTAGTCCTTCAGGGACTTTCATATATATCTCTGTGTCTAGATCCCCATAGAGATAGGCTGTGACCACATCCATGAGCTGCATATTCAGTTTTTCGGAAACTACTAAACTGATTAAGTAGCGGAACGTTATGACGTCCATTACGGGAGAATACGTCTCCTCGTAATCAATTCCAGGGCGTTGTGAGAAGCCTTGCGCCACAAGGCGAGCCTTGTATCGCACAATCTCATTTCTCTCATTACGCTTCCTTAGGAAAACCCATTTGTGACCAACTGGTTTAACATTGGGTGGTGTTGGAGCAACGGGTCCAAACACACTTCTTTTCGCTAAGGAGTCTAGTTCAGCCTGGATTGCTTGTTTCCATTGTGACCAGTCCGTTCGTCGTTGACACTCGGCAACACTACGAGGTTCCATGTCATCATTGTTCATAATGTCAGTGGCCACTGAGTATATGAACACATCATCGATGACAGTTTCGTTTCGCTTTAAAATATCGTCTAAGCTAGCATACTCGACGGATATTTCGAGGTTATCGGCATGATTAGGAATAGGCGTTTCATCTGGAACGCGCTCTTCTAATACATCGCCGTGATCCTTAATGATCTCATGTGGCAAAACGTTTTTAACAAGATTTCTCCGCTTCCGGGGCAGAACATCTTTGGAACCAACCGGTCTTCCCTTCTTCTTGGGAATAGCGGCGGACTGAACGGCCGATGGCAGCGTCCTTTGCTCGGCGGGTTCGACCGGAGCAACATGTTTCACAGGAACATGGCGTCTCTCAGGGACGTCTATCCTTGCAGGCACATTTGCAGCAGGTATAGTTGATCTCGTGACTTTTGCTAGGTCGCTAAATGCGTCTGGCATTTGATTTGCAATATCTTGCAGACCTAGAATCCTCTGCACTTCCTTATCACTATGTGCAGAGGGGGGATCATGATGAGCAAAAGCGGGCACATGCCACGCTAATTCACGTCGTTCCTCATCAACGTTAGCGTGCATTTCTCCCCCTAACGACGGGAAGATTGCCTCATCAAAGTCACAATCCGCGTGTCTCGCGGTAAAGAGATCGCCTGTCAAGGGCTCTAAATAGCGAATGATGGACGGGGAGTTATAACCGACATATATTCCTCGTCGCTTCTGAGGTCCAAATTTTGAACGCCTTATCGGCTCAATTGGAACATTGACTAGGCACCCAAACACGCGTAAATATGAGATATCAGGCTCACATCCAGTAACCAGCTGGTACGCTGAAAGTGGTTGGGTGGCCATGGGCCTCAGACGGACCAAATTTGCAGCATGCAAAATTGCATAGCCCCATGCAGATAGTGGGAGTTTGGTGCGCATAACCAAGGTCCTCGCTATCACTTGCAGTCGCTTTATAAAAGCTTCCGCTAGGCCATTTTGGGTATGAACATACGCAACAGGATGTTCAAGATTTATTCCCAAAGTCATGCAATAGTCATCGAAAGTCTTCGATGTAAACTCAGCGGCATTATCAAGTCTAATAGACTTTATCGGATAATCTGGATGGTGAGCCCTTAACTTAATGATTTGGGCGAGGAGTTTAGGAAACGCTGCGTTTCGGGTGGACAACAACACTACGTGTGACCATCTAGTCGATGCATCAACCAAAACCATGAAGTATTTAAATGGTCCGCATGTTGGTTGGATTGGTCCACAAATATCTCCATGAATTCTCTCAAGGAATTGGGAAACCAATCTCGTAGGTTTCACATGGAGTGGCTTGAGATTCGTCTTCCCAATCGAGCAAGCTTGGCATAGGCTTTTCGGATTTATAACGAAATTCTTTCCTCCAAGAGGATGCCCATGTGATGCATTCATAGTGCAAAGCATCGTATTTTGACCCGGATGACCCAGCCGGTCATGCCATAGCATAAAAGTCCTCTCATCAACTGGCGCTCGGCGAATGATGAGATTACTCTCGATATGTTGTATCGTAGTGAGATACAAACCACTTGAAAGACATTTCAACTTCTCCAAGATACGCTTTTGGCCGTACTGAGTGGAGGTAATGAAAAGATACTCGAAGCCATGTTCTCGAGCAGTTTCAACATGAAATCCGTTTTCTCGAATATCCTTAAAACTCAATAAGGTACGACTGGACCTTGGAGAATATAAGGCCTCTGATACTTCAACGGGAGTACCATTGGACAACGAAAAACGGGCTTTGCCAAAACCTTGAACAAGGGTTGAGGGTCCCGAAATGGTTGTCACTGAGGTTACTTTAGGCGTATAGGAGATAAAGTATGATTTATCTCTCAAGATAGTGTGAGTCGTTCCACTATCAACCAGACAATCCACTGCCCTGTGGTCCATGCCTATAAGTAAAAAAAATTAAAGTTTGTCACACGTTTGAGGAAAGTGCTCGAAATAGAACTTTAATTTTATCGAGAAAACAGAAAATACAAACCACCAAAAGTTTCATGACTTAAATCAAACATAGATAGAAAATGAAGATTTATTCTTCCATTTCTGCTACAAAATCGGGGGTCTCAAGATTTAGATTTTCGCATTCGTTGACCAGATTTGCTTCGGCCCGGCGCCCCTTGTGATAGTTATTAACTTCTTGGGGGGTCGCCCTGCAAGTCCGTTGCATATGACCATAAGCACCACATTTGTAGCAGAGAGTAGGCGCTTGGCCTTCCACTCTCGCTTTGGGACGACTGGCCCATTGGTTCTTACCATGAGACTGCCTAGGAGTCAAAGGTCCTTGGTTCTTGTTAGAACCTCGCTTTGGATGGCGAGACTTAAACTCGCCTCTGTTCCTTGGCTGGGACGACTGGCCCTTGTCTCGTTTCCACCGTGGATTTGGTCCACGGAGAGCGTTTGCATCAGGCATTGGAATTGCCTTTGTTCCAGCAGGACGCGAATTGTTGTTTCTCATTAAAATGAGACTGTTCTTCTCGTCTAGTAAAAGCTGGGTGATGAGCTCGGGAAACTTGGTGAACTTAGACTGACGGTATTGCTTCTGGAGCAAGTTGTCAGTGGAAGGAAATGTGGTGTATATTTTCTCCAATAGATCACTGTCGGTTAATATCTCACCGCAGTATTGGAGAAGTGATCGAATCCTGCAGACTTCATTGTTGTAATCAGTTACACTTTTGAAGTCTTGGAAGCGCAGGTTCAACCAGTCATGGCGTGCTTCAGGTAGCCATATGGTCTTCTGGTGGTCGAAGCGCTCTTTCAGAGAGTCCCATAGCGTCTTCGGCGAGGAGATTTCAATGAACTCCGCCTTCATGGCGTCAGATAAATGCCTGCGGAATAGAATCATCGCTTTGGCGTTCATTGAGCGAGTGACTTCCACTTCACGCTCTTCCTCGTTATAGATGACGTCCAAGAGGCCCTGCGAATCTAGATGGTTCTGGATGTCTTGCGTCCAGTCCAAGTAGTTCTTGCCAGAGGCTTCAAGGATGGGAAAATCAATCTTGATCGACATTTTTCTACAACAGGAGAAAAAATCTTGATCAGTCAACATATAAAACGACAGGTTTATATGGATTTGGTTTGTATAAACAACAACAAACAATCGTAAATAAAAACAACGGTTTTGAAAAAACGATTTTTGTTTAAAAAATATCTTATATCGATCGACGGGCCGATATAGAGAGGTCAATCAGTTTCTTGCAAAAATGCATAATTATAAATACAATTTGAGCAAAAAAATAATATTCGGTCAACCCCTTTCAGTAATCGTTGTAACAGATGAATAAAAAAATTGTAATCTTTTTCTCTCGCTATTTTTTTGGCGTCGCTTCATTAGACGTCGGAAAAATAGTTGATTTTTTTTTGGTGCCGCTTGCTTAGGCACCAATTATTTTGTGTGCTGTTGTTTGCTTACGTTTTACGCATTTTTTTGCGTAATTACGAAAAAAAAAAAAACAAACTTGAAAAAATTGAAAAATTGGTTTTGGCTATATAAACAAATTCTGGCACCGCCAAATTTGGGCCTCCCAAAAATAACCTTTTTTTGGTTAAAATTTTTTCAAAGGCAACGCTCATTTTGAGCACGCACTAAATTGTCACCTATTTTGCACAGTTCGCAAATAGCGTGAATTTCTTGAAAAATCTTATTTATTCTTACATTTGACAAAAATTTTACGAAGTCTCTCCGAATAGGCTAACTTACTTGGGTATGATGTCAGAAAGAACTTGAGGCTTGGTTCTTAAGAGGTCCCCAGTGACCCTCCTCCCTCATTTTCCCGCCTGGTCATATTCACGTAGAGCTACTGAAAGGGGTTGACCGAATATTATTTTTTGCTCAAATTATATTTATAATTATGCATTTTTGCAAGAAACTTATTGACCTCTCTATATCGGCCCGTCGATCGATATAAGATAATTTTCTAAACAAAAATCGTTTTTTTTCAAAACCGTTGTTTTTATTTTACGATTGTTTGTTGTTGCTTATACAAACCAAATCCATATAAACCTGTCGTTTTATATGTTGACTGATCAAGATTTTTTCTCCTGTTGTAGAAAAATGTCGATCAAGATTGATTTTTCCATCCTTGAAGCCTCTGGCAAGAACTACTTGGACTGGACGCAAGACATCCAGAACCATCTAGATGCGCAGGGCCTCTTGGACGTCATCTATAACGAGGAAGAGCGTGAAGTGGAAGTCACTCGCTCAATGAACGCCAAAGCGATGATTCTATTCCGCAGGCATTTATCTGATGCTATGAAGTCGGAGTTCATTGAAATCTCCTCGCCGAAGACGCTATGGGACTCTCTGAAAGAGCGCTTCGACCACCAGAAGACCATATGGCTACCTGAAGCACGCCATGACTGGTTGAACCTGCGCTTCCAAGACTTCAAGAGTGTAACTGATTACAACAATGAAGTCTGCAGGATTCGATCACTTCTCCAATACTGCGGTGAGATATTAACCGACAGTGATCTATTGGAGAAAACATACACCACATTTCCTTCCACTGACAACTTGCTCCAGAAGCAATACCGTCAGTCTAAGTTCACCAAGTTTCCCGAGCTCATCACCCAGCTTTTACTAGACGAGAAGAACAGTCTCATTTTAATGAGAAACAACAATTCTCGTCCTGCTGGAACAAAGGCAATTCCAATGCCTGATACAAACGCTCTCCGTGGACCAAATCCACGGTGGAAACGAGACAAGGGCCAGTCGTCCCAGCCAAGGAACAGAGGCGAGTTTAAGTCTCGCCACCCAAAGCGAGGTTCTAACAAGAACCAAGGACCTTTGACTCCTAGGCAGTCTCATGGTAAGAACCAACGGGCCAGTCGTCCCAAAGCGAGAGTGGAAGGCCAAGCGCCTACTCTCTGCTACAAATGTGGTGCATATGGTCATATGCAACGGACTTGCAGGGCGACCCCCCAAGAAGTTAATAACTATCACAAGGGGCGCCGGGCCGAAGCAAATTTGGTCAACGAGTACGAAAATCTAAATCTTGAGACCCCCGATTTTGTAGCAGAAATGGAAGAATAAATCTCTATTTTCTATCTATGTTTGATTTAAGTCATGAAACTTTTGGTGGTTTGTATTTTCTGTTTTCTCGATAAATTAAAGTTCTATTTCGAGCACTTTCCTCAAACGTGTGACAAACTTTAATTTTCTTTACTTATAGGCATGGACCACGGGGCAGTGGATTGTCTAGTTGATAGTGGAACGACTCACACTATCTTGAGAGATAAATCATACTTTATCTCTTATACGCCTAAAGTAACCTCAGTGACAACCATTTCGGAACCCTCAACCCTTGTTCAAGGTTTTGGCAAAGCCCGTTTTTCGTTGTCCAATGGTACTCCCGTTGAAGTATCAGAGGCCTTATATTCTCCAAGGTCCAGTCGTACCTTACTGAGTTTTAAGGATATTCGAGAAAACGGATTTCATGTTGAAACTGCTCGAGAACATGGCTTCGAGTATCTTTTCATTACCTCCACTCAGTACGGCCAAAAGCGTATCTTGGAGAAGTTGAAATGTCTTTCAAGTGGTTTGTATCTCACTACGATACAACACATCGAGAGTAATCTCATCATTCGCCGAGCGCCAGTTGATGAGAGGACTTTTATGCTATGGCATGACCGGCTGGGTCATCCGGGTCAAAATACGATGCTTCGCACTATGAATGCATCGCATGGGCATCCTCTTGGAGGAAAGAATTTTGTTATAAATCCGAAAAGCCTATGCCAAGCTTGCTCGATTGGGAAGACGAATCTCAAGCCACTCCATGTGAAACCTACGAGATTGGTTTTCCAATTCCTTGAGAGAATTCATGGAGATATTTGTGGACCAATCCAACCAACATGCGGACCATTTAAATACTTCATGGTTTTGGTTGATGCATCGACTAGATGGTCACACGTAGTGTTGTTGTCCACCCGAAATGCAGCGTTTCCTAAACTCCTCGCCCAGATCATTAAGTTAAGGGCTCACCATCCGGATTATCCGATAAAGTCTATTAGACTTGATAATGCCGCGGAGTTTACATCGAAGACTTTCGATGACTATTGCATGACTTTGGGAATAAATCTTGAACATCCTGTTGCGTATGTTCATACCCAAAATGGCCTAGCGGAAGCTTTTATAAAGCGACTACAAGTGATAGCGAGGACCTTGGTTATGCGCACCAAACTCCCACTATCTGCATGGGGCTATGCAATTTTGCACGCTGCAAATTTGGTCCGTCTGAGGCCCATGGCCACCCAACCACTTTCCGCGTACCAGCTGGTTACTGGATGTGAGCCTGATATCTCACATTTACGCGTGTTTGGGTGCCTAGTCAATGTTCCAATTGAGCCGATAAAGCGTTCAAAATTTGGACCTCAGAAGCGACGGGAAATATATGTCGGTTATAACTCCCCGTCCATCATTCGCTATTTAGAGCCCTTGACAGGCGATCTCTTTACCGCGAGACACGCGGATTGTGACTTTGATGAGGCAATCTTCCCGTCGTTAGGGGGAGAAATGCACGCTAACGTTGATGAGGAACGACGTGAATTAGCGTGGCATGTGCCCGCTTTTGCTCATCATGATCCCCCCTCTGCACATAGTGATAAGGAAGTGCAGAGGATTCTAGGTCTGCAAGATATTGCAAATCAAATGCCAGATGCATTTAGCGACCTAGCAAAAGTCACGAGATCAATTATACCTGCTGCAAATGTGCCTGCAAGGATAGACGTCCCTGAGAGACGCCATGTTCCTGTGAAACATGTTGCTCCGGTCGAACCCGCCGAGCAAAGGACGCTGCCATCGGCCGTCCAGTCCGCCGCTATTCCCAAGAAGAAGGGAAGACCGGTTGGTTCCAAAGATATTCTGCCCCGGAAGCGGAGAAATCTTGTTAAAAGCGTTTTGCCACATGAGATCATTAAGGATCACGGCGATGTATTAGAAGAGCGCGTTCCAGATGAAACGCCTATTCCTAATCATGCCGATAACCTCGAAATATCCGTCGAGTATGCTAGCTTAGACGATATTTTGAAGCGAAACAAAACTGTCATCGATGATGTGTTCATATACTCAGTGGCCACTGACATTATGAACAATGATGACATGGAACCTCGTAGTGTTGCCGAGTGTCAACGACGAACGGACTGGTCACAATGGAAACAAGCAATCCAGGCTGAACTAGACTCCTTAGCGAAAAGAAGTGTGTTTGGACCCGTTGCTCCAACACCACCCAATGTTAAACCAGTTGGTCACAAATGGGTTTTCCTAAGGAAGCGTAATGAGAGAAATGAGATTGTGCGATACAAGGCTCGCCTTGTGGCGCAAGGCTTCTCACAACGCCCTGGAATTGATTACGAGGAGACGTATTCTCCCGTAATGGACATCATAACGTTCCGCTACTTAATCAGTTTAGTAGTTTCCGAAAAACTGAATATGCAGCTCATGGATGTGGTCAAAGCCTATCTCTACGGGGATCTAGACACAGAGATATATATGAAAGTCCCTGAAGGACTAAAGATGCCTGAATCAAGTAGTTCCCGACCACGGAACGCGTTCTCGATTAGACTGAGGCGTTCGCTATATGGATTGAAACAATCCGGGCGAATGTGGTATAACCGCCTAAGCGAATACTTGATCGGTTTGGGATACGTTAATAACGAACTTTGCCCATGCGTGTTCATAAAGAAATCCACTTCAGGATACGCAATCATCGCGGTCTATGTAGATGACATGAATCTCATAGGAACCGAAAAAGACTTGTCAGAAACTGCTGATATCCTGAAGAGGGAATTCGAGATGAAGGATCTTGGGAAGACACGGTTTTGCCTCGGCCTGCAGATCGAGCACCGTAAAGATGGAATTCTTGTCCATCAAGCGAACTACACCCAAAAGATGTTGAGACGCTTTAGTCATTTTGACGTTAAGCCGTCCGCTACTCCCATGATCGTCCGCTCTCTAGACAT
Source organism: Iris pallida (assembly GCA_029216955.1). NCBI lineage: Eukaryota > Viridiplantae > Streptophyta > Magnoliopsida > Asparagales > Iridaceae > Iris > Iris pallida. Next base: position 6,928,301 of record JANAVB010038620.1, on the reverse strand, counting down.
TACTAAGGACCCATTCCGTCCAAAGGAGGACGACGAAGAGATATTGAGTCCTGAGTGCTCTTATCTGGGTGCAATAGGTGCTTTATTGTACTTGGCCCAATGTACTAGACCGGACATCTCGTTTGCTGTGAATTGTCTAGCTCGACACAGCACCGCGCCAACACGCCGCCATTGGAATGGCATAAAAGACATTTTCCGCTACCTTAAGGGTACTACGGACTTGGGCTTGTTCTATCCCTACGCGGTTTTGAGTGAGTCCAACGCTCTTGGCACTCGAAGCAACGCGACCCTTGTTGGCTACGCCGATGCGGGATACTTATCTGATCCGCACAAGGGGCGTTCCCAATCTGGTTATGTCTTTACCATTGGGAACACGGCGATTTCTTGGAGGTCTCGCAAACAGACCTTAGTGGCTACTTCAACGAACCACTCTGAGCTACTCGCGCTTTATGAGGCGACTAGAGAATGTGTATGGCTTCGAGCTGTTATTGGCCATATTCGAAGTACATGTGATCTTCCATATGACCCAGATGAACCTGTTGTCGTCTATGAGGACAATACCGCTGTTATTGATCAAGCGAAACATGGTTACATCAAAGGGGATGCTACCAAGCACATATCGCCCAAGTTGTTCTTTACACATGAACAACAAGCGCTTCAGAAGATTGAAGTGCAACACATTGGATCGGAGAATAACCGTGCAGACTTGTTCACCAAGTCACTGCCAAAACACTCGTTCCAGAAACATGTAAGAGCGATTGGACTTAGGAAGCTTTCAGAGCTAGCCTAAGTGAAACATGTTTCCCGCACCCTGTTGTGTGCATGTGAGGGGGAGCGCCCCCAAACACCCTGTTGTGTGTATATCCCGCGCCCTGTCGAGTGCGAGTGAAAAGGGGAGCATCCTGATGTATGCTTGTGTACTCTTTTTCCCTTAGACCAAGTTTTTTCCCATTGGGTTTTCCTTGGCAAGGTTTTTAACGAGGCACATTTCAAATCTCTTATTCACTAAGGACTATTGTGATCAGGGGGAGTATCCAGTGTATACTTCTAAACCATCGTGCTGATAACGTGTTGTGGACAATTAGCTCAACCTCTCAAATCAATATATCTCAATGTCTCTACAAGCCATCCCAACCTCTCTTTATATAGGAAGAGAGAGGTTGGGAGTTACAAAATGAAAAGTCATTTGGGAGTTGCAAAGGTGAAGAGTCACCATGATTACAATGAATTACAATGAATTACAATGAATTACAACATGATGATATTATTTCACTCAATTTTAGGACTAATAAGAAATAAGCATGCGCGGAAGCACTTGACGCCAGTACCAAATTATGTAGGAAAATTTACTTCACAAACGCAGCCAGCAGTGAATATATTGTACAGAACAAACTCCGTCCAGCAAATCAATTACCAACAGTAAATATATTGGGTACAGAACAAACTTTGCCTAGCAAATCACTTACCAAATCACTCATCGCCTGAAAGCATTGGTTTCATGATCTCTCGTCCCACCTTGGGAGTAGTACGCCCGGCGACGGACACTCTCCTCGATCGTGGAGCTTCCTCCCTTCTCCGTCCCGTAGATGCTCCTCTGAGCAGAGTCTAAGAAATTCTTGCCACCGGAGGAGCTTGCTGCCCTCGCAGCCTCCTGGGCATCTGCCTCCGCTGCCTTCTTCACCCTCTTCCACCTTTGCTCCTCGTGCAGCTCAGCGTCAAGCTGCATCTCCCTCAGACGAGCCTCCCTCTCTTCCTCCGTCATCTTTGGAACGGCGCCTCGTGGTCTGCTGTAGCCTGGCCTCGGCGGTTTCTGTGGGGGGTAGGTTTCTCCGTTCTTGCTCTCAGGACCAGGTTGATGCCGATTTGATGTTGGAGGAACATTTTTTCCTTTTTCTTCCTCCTTATGAAGCTTAGATGTAGAGCTACGGTTCCTGTCTTCTTCACTTTCTCTCGAGTATCTTGAATCGGAACGTGCTCTCGATGGATGCTTCTCATGGTTCGAGTAACTGCGGTTACGGTCAGATGTTAAGTGATCACCCTTTCGCCTCTCTTCCTCTTCACCAATATTTTTCCTTTTTTCTTCCTCGTTCTCATGAAGCTTAGATGAATTTATTCCACTATAGCGATGGTGTCGCTCAGATGTAGAGCGCCCACTCCTGTCTTCTTCATATTCTTTCGAGTATCTTGAATCAGAAGAAGTTCTCGATGAATGCTTCTCGTGGTTTGAGTAACTGCGGTTACGGTCAGATGTTAAAGGATCATCCTTTCTTCTCTCTTCCTCTTCTTCGCCAATATTAGATGAATGCCTTTTCCCTTTATCTTGTTCTCGCTCTGATGTCGTATGGTGTCTCTTTCGTCTATCATCCTCACTTTCGCTAGAGGTCTTTGAATCAGAATCCATTTCACTCCTCGCCTTACTGTGCTTATGCTTCCTCTTGTGTTTCTTCTCCTTTTTCCCCCTTTTCCCCTTTTTTTCTTCCCTATGTTTCTTCTCAGCTTCTACCTGCATTTGCAAGAAAAATGCTGATGATGTTAATATGTTATTTTAGCTGAAGTTAAATATAGAAAAAGGCTTGTGATTTTGTTGATATGCTAAAAATATAACATGCCAGCGCACAATACCATATTTGGTGTTGCTAACTTTCAAAAAATTCAATGAGAAGAATATTTGGAAATCAAAATTAGAGACCGATGGCCCATTGTTAACAATTTTAATTTTATATCAAGTCTTGACGAACGAAATATTGAAGTTGATAGGCTAATTTGTACTTAAATACTCTAAATTCAATTATCGTTGTTTTAAACTTAAATACTGCATACTATTTCTATAGGCACTTAAATATCTTGAACTTCCTTTTTGCACTTAAATACCCTAAACTATCATAAAGTTGCAATTAGATGCTAACGGTACTTGTGGAAGCACTTTTTTGCCCTTCTACCCAAATTCTTAATTTCATCACCATGTTCTTTATTTCCCACCCCATCCACCAAGCTGCACCATAAGGCAGCCGCAGACTGCCCACGGAGCAACAACTGCTCCTCTACACGACCAGGTGGCGGAGCGGTGTTAAGAGTCTGTATTAATGTTTATCAAGGACTCTTAACATTGCTACATGGAAGCTGAAGTTGCAGGTCGCCATTTCATCAAAAAACTTGCATTACACAAGGAAAATTTTAGGAGAGGAGAAGTTTCACTTGATGTACTAGTGCAGAGACCTATTCCTACAAAGAAGAACAATGAACATATTTTGTTTACTTACAAAATAATTCGTTGCAGTGGCTATGGAGAATTTTATACAGAGGATGACCAAAGACAGATCAGAGCATCTATGTGGCTACTAACAACATTTACCTCTTCCTTTGAATAAAGGGAGTTGGTCCAAATTGAAACAAAGGGTTCCTAAGAGGAGTTTGTCTAAGAATTCCCAATTCCTTGAAACTGATTTCCATAGAAATTCATCTCTGTATTTTTTGTTCGAGGTTCTTCAATTTAAATCAATAGAAGCCAAAATATGCTCAAAAGAACCAACCAGTTCAAAACCTAATTTCATTGAAGGATCCTCTTCAAGATACAACATAGAGAGGGTGGTGGTGGTTGTCACAGCGGGGCTAAGGTAGGATTTTACGTTAGCAATTAGGTTCAGTAAATTTCTTTTTAATTAGGGGTGAAAATGTCCAATAATAGTCACGTTACTTGACAATTAAGTGTAACAGGAGATTAGCAGAGAGTATTAACTTGCAAAAGGGAGATAGTTCAAGGTATTTAAGTGTTCATGAAAATAATATAGGGTATTTAAGTGCAAAACTGGTAAAAGTTCATGGTATTTATGGGGAAATTAGCCAAGTTTATAATAACAATCTATCTAAGTGTAATTCAAGAGTGATACTTATAGATAAAATAATGAAGGATCATTAAGTTTAGCGCAAGTGAAGTTTCCAGCTGAGTTTTTTGTCAGTCTTTGGTTTTCCTTTTCAAAATCTCCGTGTGGGCATGTGCGATTCCAAGTATGTAAAAAGGTTGCATAAATGTATTCAAATCCGAGTAAAAACAAGCGTTAGAGGCCAGAAAACTTACAGACTTCCGAATCATGGCCATCCGGATGGGATTATTTTTTATACGGGAAAGTGCTTCCTGCTCTCGTTGTCGGATAAGGAGTAAAGGGTCAGAGTGGAGTTTCCTCCATGCATCATTTGCCGACTGAGGCTTCTCCTCCACAAATAAAGCTCCGGGGACAGCAGCCTGTAAGATCCCAAGTTTTATCAAATAAGAATATTTCACCAGCTTAAGAACACAAAGTAAACAATGGATGGTCAAAACAAGCTGTCAGATGAGAGAGTTTGCCAGGCAAAGAAGAGATTACCTTAAAAAATTATAAAATAAAAGAACACGAAAAAAACACTAACATACAGAAAGCTGATAAAGCATCTTATGTATGTAGCACATACCACACCTTTGTGCAAGTAATGCACTATTAAGCTAGAAACAAGTAATATAGATACGAGATGGGCAAACAAATTGGTTAAGCATGCACACAGATGACGAGTTACAAACGTAAAACACTAAGAGAAGATATATCATGACAAAACACAAAGACCAGGATAGCAGCACTTAAACTAATTTATACGTGTCGCTTGGCACGACGGTAAGGCTTGTTGTTTGCATCCTAGAGGATGCGGATTCAAGTTACGGACACAGGCTCTCGAGCCTTGGCACACACATATATAAATGGGGATAAGGGTGCATACATCTTGATTCTCCCAAGACCTTGCATAACCGAATGTCCACGAAATAGCAGCCGTTGGATCTATATTTTTTAGCCTACAAATTAGAACCTTAAACTATACAATTTCTCGCAAAATTTTGAACTATTTTGTATGGTTAAAGAATATAGATCCAACGAGTGCTATTTCGAAAACATTCGGAAATGCTTAATAGAGGAAGAATAAAGGTAGGATCTCATAGATCGCACACTGAGATGGAAATAGAGGAGCTATGGACCTAATTACCAAGAAAATGAAATTATATCCATTTATGCCGAGGATTAAATTTCATCAATTAAAATAAATTGTGGTTGATTTGGACTAACAAAATAAAGTATCCAGAGGATCAATTCATAAAATACCAAATCATTAATGGTAATATATACGGTTACCGTAGAAGCCGTCCAAATTACTTGGAAAGAATTAAGCGACGAGCCATAATAGTCACATAATAGTCACAAGCAAGGTAGTCAAAGGCGCAAGGCGCACTCGAGACGCAAATGGTCCATATCGTCCGAGGCACACTTAAGGCGGAGGCACGAAAGAAGCGAGGCACCAAAAAAATATACATAATAAATAAATAAGTTAGTAATGTAAGAAATAAAACCGAACAACATATTAAAACCAACAAAAACATGTTAAAATATAACCAAATAAACTAGCAGAGCAACACTAGCAGAGCAACAACTAATAAGAATTTGTATTCTCCCTACCACACTTATACTAAAATTTAGTTTTTCCAGTTCAACTTCAACTGTAGCCAACTTTGGCAACCGTGGAAAAGGGCTCCCTCCCTCCAATTGTATGTGACAAGGCTATCTCCCTGCCTCTAAATTTTTGGGTAAAAAAATACACGCACAAGGCGCATCTTTTCTTGGTTGTGACTTACTAAAAGTGACATCCGAAGAAGTACGCCTCGCCTAGTGAGGTGCAAGGCTCACCTTTGACTACCATGGTCACAAGGTTGCTTAATAAAAGTGCAAATTTACTTTTAGCTAATATGAACCATAAAAAAAAATCAACTTTCGTGATGACATGGGTGAATATTTATGTGCTACAAGCGGAAACTACCTTCGCCGAGCTTCCCTCGGCCACAGCCGTTGCCGCAGAACTCGCTGCCGTCGGCGCCGCCGCCGGCGCAGACGGGACCTCCAGCGCCTTGAAACCATCGGAGCTCCCCTTCCCGACCCCCAGTCCAGATTCATACAAGAAATCCAACCGCTCCTGTCTCCTGTTTCACAAGACACACTACATATCAAGAAACGGAAAGAAAACCCTAACCCTACAGAAAGAAGGGAGGAGGGAGAGTTGCATACGGGACGAGGCCGGCTTGCTCCTGGAGCTGGCGGAACTCGGAGCGCTCGCGCTCCTCCTGGATCTGCTTCTTGAGCTCCTCGAGCTTCTTCTGCTCGGCGTCGTGCTTCTGCTCGGCTTTCCACACGTTCTCTATGTTGCGGAGGCTCCCCGTGTGCCATCCCTTCTTGTTCAAGAACTTCAGCGCCATCGCTCCAGCTGCTGCTTCTTCTGCTCGCTCCCTCGATTTCGAATCGAAAACTCGAGGAGGAGGAGGAGGAGGAGGAAGAAGAAGAAGAAAAGACCCCTCTTTATTTACTTGTGCCCTATCTATACATTTGGATATCTTCGTATAAAGGATCTGATAACCCGTTGACACAATCGGGTTCGGATGTTAGAAATGGAACCAGCAACACCATTTTTTGATGGGTGCGGCTATCCGCACCCCCATGGACTACTAAGGATATCCCATATAAAAAATAAAAAAATCTATTCTACCCAATTCTCCCCCCCCCCCCCCCCCCCCCCCCCCAGCCTGCTCCCCTCCCCTACCCCCGACGGTCTGACCCCGACCCTCCTCCTCCTCTGACCCCCTGGCCCCTTCCTCTCCTCCCCCGGCCCCCTCCCCTCCTCCTCCGACCCCCCTCCCCCTCCTCCTCTGCTCCCCCGACCCCCCTCTCAGGAGAGAGAGAGAAGGCGGGGGGGGGGAGGGTGAGCAGGCTAAGGGGGAAGGGGATAGAATAGAAAATTCTAATTTTATTTATTATTATTTTTCATGGGGTGTCCTTAGTAGTCCATGGGGTGCGGATAGCCGTACCCTTTCTTGATCTACATCACAAAATAATACTGACATTATTATTATCTTATATATCTATACCCTCATCTATGCTTACTAATTAAAATAATTTATTAAATTTAATATAGATAGTTATGCAATTATCTATAGAAAAATAAATAAATTAAGAAGGTTGTTATTTACTTTTTCCAAGAATTATGAAATACGTTCCAGGCTAGCTATACTAGTCTTATATATAATACGAAAAGTTCTAGGCTTCATCGTGGAACTTCTATTTTCAAAAGTACCATTCGCCAACCATATATATATCAAAATAGGGTAAAGTGCATTTAAACCCTCCTTAGATGTTACGAAAATGCAATTAAAGACTTCCTGATTTGAAAAACCCAAAAGGTTATGAAAATGCTCAAATCACCCCATAATCTAACTTTTCTGTTAACGGATGTTAAAATGGGATTGTGTTGACCATTTTACCCCTAGGCTATCTAAAATTATTTTAATAAATATTAACTTGTTAAAAACGGTTAGTTCTAAAATTATTTTGTTAAAAACGGTTACGCAAAAATACTTGTTAAAAAGTGGATAAATATTAACAAAGGAAAAATGGTCTTTGCTAGTAAAATTATTTATTAAAATTATTTTAATAAATATTAACTTGTTAAAAACGGTTAGTTCCGTCAAAAAAGTGGATAAATATTAGAAAATTTTTGAGTGGCACCCCACTTATATTACCCATATTCGTAGTGCATCCCAGATTGTTCCACATATACATAAGTCATCCCACTTCTAACAGAAAACGTCAAATAATAACGTTGGTGGCCTTTAAAACACTTTTCATGACCGTAATACCCCTCCTCCTGTACATTCTTCTGTACATTCTTCTGTACACATTAACTCTCTCTTCCTCTCTATTTGCTGAGAATTTATGGAGAGAGAGAGAGAGAGAGTCAAAGATTCTCTTATCCATGGAAGCCAAGGAAGAGTGGATAGTGAAGAAGAAAAAGGAGGAAGAACATGAAGAAGAAGAAGCAGAGGAGAGTGAAGGAAGGAGGAGGGAAGTCACCTAGGCTTGGGTGGAACCAGTGGAGCACGTCGGCGGCACATAGGGAAAGGTCGTCGGTTGGGCTCGTGACGGTTGAGGCGCCCACGCGGAAGATGGAGATCCGGTCCTGATCTGAGGGCTCTCCGAGGTCGTGGCTCGACACCGACCCCACATGAGGATCTTGCTGGTGCCACGTCGGCGACTGGTAATGGGGGTTAGGATGCGACTGCGGTGGCTCTAATGACAGGGGAGGAGGTGGTAGTGGTGGACTGGTCCATGCACCAATGGGGGCGGTTATGAGTTGGTGGTAGATGCGGGTCGGGGCCAAGGGGCAGCCGCGGGTGGTGACTGGCCAAGACGGAGTGTGTAGCTGGGGGCTGCTCACGGCGAGGAAGTGGTGGTGACCGGACATGGAGGGGTCGGAAGATGGAGTAAGGGGCTGCGGTGATGGTGGTTGTCCAGCGGCTCTGGGCAGGAGGAGCGAGGATGGCCATAGAAGACGGGGTCGGCTGGGCGCGGCCAGGAGGAAGACTGCTGCCAGGTTTAGGGTTAGGTTTTCTTTGGATTGTGTCCCACGTGACACGGATACATAAAATTTTATGGAATCGAACCGTGTCCGGTGTGTCGGACACAAAAATGATGTAATTGTAATAGAAAATAGAAAGCGGGGAGGGGTATTACGGTCATGAAAAGTGTTTTAAAGGTCACCAACGTTATTATTTGACGTTTTCTGTTAGAAGTGGGGTGACTTATGTATATGTGGAACAATGTGGGGTGCACTACGAATATGGGTAATATAAGTGGGGTGCCACTCAAAATTTTTCTAAATATTATTTAAAATTATTTTTTCATAAATTATTTTTTATTTAACAAATATATAAATATTTTTGGGAAAAACAAAACTGATAAATACAAAAAAAAAATCAATTCTTAAAAAATAGAAATGATGAAAAACTAGAATAAAATACCAAATAAAAAACAAAAAAATACTATTAAAATATGGGGAAAAAAATAGACAAAATATTCCAAAAAACCAAAAAATGAGTATAAATCTTAAACAATGAAAAAAGACAAAAACAAAAACTATACAAATTTGAAAATAAAAGTCACTCTTAAAAAACTAGAAAAGATTATTAAAAAGATGAAAAAAAAATGAAATAAGAACTAAAAAAATGGAAACAAAAAACAAAATATTAAAAAGATTATTAAAAATAACCTCCCGTTCTTAAAAAGATAGAATTCTCATGCTTGACGTCATTTTCGAAAATAAATGTTTATAATCTAAATAGTAGGTTTTCATCTTAAATTTTTTTCTGGAAAAAAAAAACTTTTAACAAATGTCCGGTTAGTCCTGAACTATCCAGCCATTTAACTTAGGGCATGTTTGGTAAACCGTATTTGGAGCTAGATAACTGTAAATAATATTATATTATTTAGTATTTTATAATAATTATAATCTTAATTAATAATTATAATCTTAGTTAATAATTTATTAATTACAATTTTGTTATAATATTAATTAATCATAATTTAATCATAATTATAATTATAGTTAATAATTTATATATTATAATAATTTTAATTGATAATTTAGTAATCATCATTATAGTCTTACTTAATAATTTATTAGTCATGACTATTATTGTAATTATTTATTTATTAATTCTAACTGAAATTGTAAATCTTGGTACAAATTTATTTTCATCACATGTATTCCTTAAACAAATAACTTAAATATTACTAAACGTGTCAAAAATTCAAAAATAAAATACAAAACATGTATGTCGAAGCATGGTCCGGATTCAGTGGCTGTCACCGCCGTTATCGATTCTCTAGGAATAGGCTGTAAACCTTGGCCTCGGTGCTCCTTTAATTCTTTCATTAAATTCCACATTAGAATTTGATAGTGTTCTGAAAGTTTCTCATCATCCCATAGTAGAAATGACAAGAATTTGTTGAAAATTTTGCATTCCCGTAGAATCATCTTCCAGGATTTGTTGGTGTAAATAAAGTTTTCAATGGGCTAATTAATCCACAATAGCAATAAATTGTTCTTCCATAATTTCTATTTGGACGTCTTGAGAGAAAAAGGAATAAGTAAAAAAAGCTTCAAACATTAAATGAGAGCAAATAAGTAAAAAAAAAAAAGGAAATATAAAAAAAAATTTCAGTTGGATTTGAGATCTGTAGGTAAAAAAAAAAAGCTTCAATACATTAAATGAGTGCAAATAAGTAAAAAAAAAAGGAATATAAAAAAAAATTAAATATTATTTTTCCTTCCAACCAACCGGTCAAAAAATAGAAAATATAAAGCTTAGGTTTTATGTTTCAAACAAACATTCTTATATATAGAGAATGAAAGAGAGCCAGCAGCCACAATGTAACCGTTAGGATTAGAAGTATTTTGGGGAGTGTACATTATTTTTTAATCCAAAATATGGGCTCTAACGGCTAGTTCTAACGTCATTTTGACGGAAAGGGGCATTCCGAGCAAAAACGGTTTTGCGGGAGGTGCAAACTGCTTAAGTTTTCTAAAAGGTCTTATTTTGCGAATGAGACAACTCTAAGGAGGGTTTAAATGCACTTTACCCTATCGAAATATGCTTAAATTAACTAGGGGTAAACATGTAAATTACATACCTCCCAACTAACATCATTATTAACCACTAATAACTACACACTTCCAACTACAGTTTACTCTAAAATATTTTATACTATTTCAAAATAGGTTTGTTATGCAAATATATATTAAAAAAATGTAAGAAAAAAACACATACAAAAGACATGTGCATGACGACTTCTAGTTGGTAGTAGTCAGAGATATCTAGGATCGAATCTCAGTATACCGTTCAAACAAAATTGAAAACGTTATCAGGTCTATAATGGACTTGGATATTGGTAGGGGTGAGCATCGGTTCGGTTCGGTGCAGACCGAACCGTTACAGGTTAAATCGAACCAAAACCGAACCGACAAATTCTAAAACCGAACCGAACCTAATTTCAGGATAACCGAACCGAACCTAAACCGAACCAAATCGGTTCGGTTGATCGGTCTATTCGGTTATGGGCCTTGGTTGGGCCTTGGTTTTGGGCCGACCTATTTCCAAAAATTGTTTTACAGATTTCTGAATAATTCTCAGAAACATTGTAGAAACATTGTAATATCAATGATTCCAGTGCTGCATACAACATTTTCTGAATATACAGCAATAATAATTATCAGAAACAACAATATCAAATTTATAAATTCAATCGAAACCAGAGAAACAGTGCTGCAAGTCTGATTTCTGAACCAACATATCAATTACAAGTTTACAACCAACCAAAATACCAAATAACTCACCCTTACATAGTAATAAAAGTATCAATAATACTAACAAAGGTTACAAAGCCATGTAACATCAATGATTCCAGACGTTGTTAAGCATATACAACTTAATTACAACCAAAAAAAGTTATATTACAAATTTCAGAAGCTAACAAAAAAAAGAAGGAAAAGAAGTAGCAGCATCATGTAACCCATTTCAGAAGCTAACAAAAAACTCCATTGTTGCAACGACTCCATTCTCATGTAACTCGATTCCAAGTTCCAACAGCACGTCAGCACCTACATTTTGCAAAGAAGAGAAGGAAAAAAAAAAGTATAATATGGCTCAGATGGCTATTTTTGCACCATAGTATGATGCCATGTAGTATCAGTTACTCCATTCTCAAGCCGTAATCATCATTGCCATTTTCTCGTTTAATATGTTAGTAAACTGTCCAAGAAAAGATAATAAATGAACTAGTAAAATGTATCCAGTAGCAGCATCATACCAGGCTGCTTCAAGCACCTACAGGAACAAGAAGCAGGCTGCTTCAAGCCTTCAAGCACCATTCTCATGTAACCCAGTTCCAACAGCACCTATATTTTGCACAAAAAAGAAGGAAAAAAAAGTATAATATGGCTCAGATGGCTATTTTTGCACCATAGTATGATGCCATGTAGTATCAGTTACTCCATTCTCAAGCCGTAATCATCATTGCCATTTTTCTCGTTTAATATGTTAGTAAATTGTCCAAGAAAAGATAATAAATGAACTAGTAAAATGTATCCAGTAGCAGCATCATACCAGCATATAGGAGTATCACAAAAAAGTTCAATATCAGAAACCATAGAGAGCTCAGAGAGCATCATACCAGCATCCATATTCCAGCATTCTCATGTAAAATAGGAGTATCACAAAAAAGATTACAGCACTAGCAGTCTAGCAGATGCCAGTATACACTAGAGAGCTCAGGACTCAGGAGCATCCAGATTCCAGCAATTACAAAATAGGAATATCAGAAACCATAGAGAGCTCAGAGAGCTCAGGAGCATCCAGATTCCAGATGCCAGTATACACTAAAGAGCTCAGGAGCATCCAGATGCCAGTATACACTAGCAGTATCATACAACTATACCAGTATATAGGACTATAGGATTATCACCAAAAAGATTATCCAGCATAATCTAAAATGTATCCAGCAGAATTCACCAGCAGGCAGCAGCAATATTACATTGATTGTTTCAAAAGTAGAACTTCAAAGAGTGATAGTAATCAAAGTCAAACTTCGTTTGTTGATGTTGATCCCACAGTTAACTTAGCCAAATCTAGTTAATAAGAAATAAGAAAAAAGCTCCGATTTAGAGTAAATTAGAACAAAACTGTTATAAAACTGAAAGAATATAATAGAAATTATAAAACGTGTAAAATACCCATTTCAAGTTTGTAGATGTCCTCAAAATCCTCTTCAATAGTGGATACAATGGGTCGATCGGAAGGCACCCTAAACCAATCTTGACAACATATGAGTGCTTGAGCAATTTTTGGAGTCAAAGAGCTCCTATAAGCATCAAGAACACGACCACCCGTACTAAAAGCCGACTCCGAAGCCACGGTAGATATAGGAACGGCCAAAACATCCCTAGCCATCCTTGATAGAATTGGAAAACGAGGTGAATTAAGCTTCCACCATTCCAAAATACTAAAATCGTCACTTTCCTCGTCATCATCTACGATACTCTCCTCTAGATAACGATCAAGCTCCGATTTAGTGTCACCCCCACCCAATTCCATCTTATGCTTCTTGAATTGTGCCTTCATAAACTTCTTCAATTGCAAGGTGTGCCCCGGTTGATTTTCACTAGAAGATTGAAGTCTATCACTAGTAGTAATAGTAGTACTAGTGCCACAAACTTGAGAAGTGTTGATGTTTTTGTACTCATTGAACATTGAGTACGCAACACTCTTCACCTTCTTCTTCATGGAATCACTCTTCTCCATACCATATAGTTGCTCAAGAGCATATTCTACATACTCCAACTTATGTCGTGGATCAAGAATTGGTGCAATAAAGATGACCATATTCATCTTCTCTATATTCCCCCAATACTTATCATATTTTTCTCTCATTTTATCGGCCATTAGACCCAAATCAAAGTCACTACTCTCTTTTGAAGCACGCAATAGAATGTCAATTGATGTGATTTCATCAAAAAAGTTATTGCAAGTGACATACAAGGAACCCGAGATACGCATTGTGAGGTCATAGAAGTGCTCTAGAAAAGTGCACAATCTTCTTGCATTAGTCCAATCTTCTTCACTAGGATACCCATCATTCTCCGCTAGCTCTCCTTTGAACCACGGATCAATAGATGAGAATCTCTCAAAGGCACTTTCAAACCTTTGAGCCGTGTCTAACATCAAGAAGGTAGAATTCCATCGGGTGCTCACATCAAGACACAATAACTTCTTGCTTTGTATCTTTTCGGCTTCAACACACTCCTTAAATTTTTGGAACCTACTAGGAGAGTGTCTAACATATCTTATTGCATTTCTAACACGAGAAACTGATGGAGACATCAATTTTAAACCATCAACCACAACGAGATTGATGATGTGTGCGATGCATCTCATGTGTAAATACTTGCAATTAAGAATGCTATTTCCCCAATTTTGGATCTTTTTGCTCAAATAAGAGATAGCAACATCATTAGAACTAGCATTGTCAACTGTTATTGTGAATATTCTATCAATTCCCCAATCAAGCAAACATTTTTCGACTTCTTTTCCGATGGCCTCCCCTTTGTGACTAGAAATTGGGCAAAAATTAATAATTTTTTTCTTTAGTTCCCAATTTTCATTTATGTAATGTACCGTAAGACACATGTAATTTATCTTCTGTAATGATGTCCATGAATCCGTTGTTAGGCAAACCATTTGCTTCGACTCTTTCAAATATGCTTTGAACTTACTCTTTTCATGAGAGTAAAGTTCATAACAATCTCGTGCCACTGTCCATCTTGATGGAATACGAAAGATGGGACACGCAACACTCATAAATTGTCGAAAGCCGTCACATTCCACAAATCGAAATGGAAGTTCATCGACAATCACCATACGAGTCAAAGCTTTCCTCACATCATCTTGATTAAATCTCCAACTAGTGAGTACTTTATCATTGCCCCTTGAGCTCGGTTGCAAGTTGAGAATTGTTTGACTAGATTCATGATTTTTGGGATTGGATGGACATGCATTCCAATGATTTCTCACACTAGTTGTCCCATTTAATTTGCTATGACAATGATATTCTCTTTTACAGTGTTTGCAACTAGCTTTTGGACGCCCTTCCGCATCCACAAATCTATTAAAATCAGTCCAAAATGCAGCCCGTTTTTTCATAGGTTTTTTAGTAACTCGAAGACTTGAATTAGGATTGGAAATGGGCTCATTTGTGTCTTCAGAACTAGTTGGTGGTTGAGGTGGAGCACCTTCATGCGACATCTAAAAAAATAAACGTGTTTTTTAATATATGAACTATGAATATGAAACTTCAATAAAAATAAAGAAATACGCACATTGCATGAATATGAAGTAGTTGCCATTGATTGTTGCTACCTAATGAACATCATATAAGTTGGTGAGTAACCTTACCTAAGCTAAGTAGCTAACTAACCCTTACCTAACCCTTAATTAAATTTATCTTTTCAATAAAAAACAGAATACTTAATATAAAGAGATAGCTGACAGCCTAACAGCCCTACTAATTTACTGTTAACAAAAAGAGATAGCTAACAGCCCTACAAATTAACTGAACATAAAGAGAACAAATTAACAAAAAGAGAGATAGCTAACAGCCCTACTAATTTACTGAACATAAAGAGAATAGCTAACTGGCCAGCAAGGCAGCATTTGTGCATTTGTGCAAACAGAATACTTGCATTTGTGCAAAAAAACAGAATACTTGCATTTGTGAAAAAAAAAAAAAGATAGCTAACTGGCCAGCAAGGCAGCATTTGTGCAAAAACAGAATACTTGCATAATTCACAAAAACAAATGATCAGTCTTTTGGCAAACTGGCCAGCAACGCAGCATTTGTGCAAAAACAGAATACTTGCATAATTCACAAAAACAAATGATCAGTCTTTTGGCAAACTGGCCGGCAACGCAGCATTTGTGCAACTAGCACTATAATATTATTTGCCCTGCAAACACATTCCAAATTCCAATTTCCAGACACAATAGATTTTATATATATATATATATATATATATATATATATATATATATATAGAGAGAGAGAGAGAGAGAGAGAGAGAGAGAGAGATTATTACAGCGATAAGCGAAGATTATTACAGAAGATCCAATCCTAGGTTCCCAAATACCTGCATAAGTAAAAACCAAAATTAACAAAAATTACATTGGATACACTAAAAAAACAGAATTAAATTGGATACACTCAAAAGAATTATTATAAGAAATAGATTAACAGAATTATTATACACTGACACTGTCAATGACATGATCAACACATAATTAGATTCCCAAATTAACAAAAATTAAATTGGATACACTCAAATTAAATTGGATACACTCAAAAATAAAATTGGATACACTCAAATTAAATTGGATACACTCAAATTATCTAGATCTGAGCATCTGACATGATCGAGCATATGCATACACCAAAATAATAACCTAAAACGAAATTTAGATCTGATAGAAATTTAGAAAAAATATTTTTAGATCTGACAGTAATCAAGCATGCATAAATTTAGACATTCAGCATGCATACACTAAAACGAAAATTTAGATCTGACAGTAATCAAGCATGCATAAATTTAGACATTCAGCATGCATACACTAAGAAATAGAAAAAATATTTTTAGATCTGACAGTAATCAAACATGATGATGCATAAATTTAGATCTGACAGTAATCAAGCATGCATAAATTTAGATCTGATAGAAATAATAACCTAAAATGAAATAAATAACAGAGATCAATTTAGACATTCAGCATGCATACACTAAAACGAAAAAAATAACAGAGATTTAGATCTGATAGAAATAATAACCTAAAACGAAATAAATAACAGAGATCAATTTAGACATACAGCATGCATACACTAAAACGAAATAAATAACAGAGATTTGGATTAAAATGAGATATTTAGAAAAAAAAAATTACTTAGGGTTAGGGCCTTACAGCGGTGAGAGACCTAGGTTTAGGGCTTACAGCGGTGAGAGACCGAGAGAGACTCTGAGAGACTGTCGCTACCGGCAGATCTGATGGCGGTGAGGCGGAGAAAGCTCGAGAGGGGAGGAATAGGGAGGAGACTGGAGAGATAGGGGAGGAATTGGGGGAGAAAGCTCGAGAGCGAGCGCCGTTCTCTCTCTCTCCCTGTGAAAAAAAATTAGAACGAGTCTGGAGAGAGAGAGAACATGACTCTTTTAAAGTTAGGGTTAGGTATAAGGGGTAAATTAGTAATTTTACCCACTTTAATTCGGTTTCGGTTTAAAACCGAACCCGAAACCCAATAACCTTAAACCGACCCGATAAACCGAAATAATGGGTTTTGGGCACCGAACCCGACCCGAAATTAAAAAAAACCGAACCTAATTGCCAAATCGGTTCGGTTCGGTCCGGTTTTCGGTTTTAAACCGACAAATGCTCACCCCTAGATATTGGGACTTTCTTGCAAAACGTATACAATTAGAAGTAGTTGGGACTCTCCAATGCAATTTGGAGCCCAAAATTTCAAAAAAAAAAAAGGTAAATGTAGAATGGGTTGGGTTTGTATGAGAATAGTAGGAAATGATAAAGTGAGCTCCGGTCCCAAAAATTGTGTGGTCAAAAATTAATGTAGGAAAAAAATAATATAAAGTTTAGAATCTAGAAAGTTGGGCTCCAAATTGGAACTTACTATTCTACAAAACGAGTTTCTACAATCTAGAATCTAGAAATTGGGAGGCCCAACCCTTAGCACTCATGGATGGGTTGGGACCGAAATTGTAGAAATTGGGACTAGGGATGAGACTTATTATTCTACAAAATGAGCTCCTACATTCTAAATCTAGAATCTAGAAAATGGGATGGGCCTTACTAATGATGCTCTTAGGAAAGGAAAAAAAAATACATACATGAAAAAATACATACAACTTTTTTAGTTTTGGACCAGACTGGGCCTCGGGTCAGTGGTCCAGGCCGGGCATAACCTGGCCCCTCTTATGAACCGAGATATGAGGTCCAATACGTCCCAATATACTGGACCGGATCAGCCTGGGCCCAAGATTATTCGGATCGGACCAGCACATGAACCAACTTTCCGTGCCGAGCTTGTGCAGGACTGGGTTGTCCGGCCCAATTGACAGGTCTAAATGCGAGCAAGATAATCCACATTGCACTCGACTGTACTGGCATACTCGCGTATATATACTGGGGAACAATAATAAGAACAAGCTAAGCGATTGGGAGAAGAAAAAGAGAGATGTCTGCAACTAAGAAAGCTACTACTCAAACTCTTATGAAATTTCCGAAATTAGTGGTGTTTATAAAAGTACATGTAGGAGACATAATTCACAGGTTTATTTATAAACAAAAAAGTTCTGTACATGGTAAAGAAACCTACCTATGAAGTGTGGCTCTCCACTTGCAAACCGATGCAGACACAACAGAACAACGAATCCTTACAGCTCCACTTCATACAAATACTGACCTGAAACTTGAAGAATGGCTTGAAACTTAAATATAAATCTCGGCAAGTAGGCTAGTTTCTTGCTACAACCACTTCCTCCGGCTGGTCGACTTCCTGTCACCGGACAAGAACCTGGGAATGTTCAGAAGAGAGTTCGCCCTGGTAACACCTTCCAGAGCAGACCATTCTTCCTCCTCTGTGGTCGATATGCAATCGGCAAGGCTTCTTCTAGATTGCGATCTCCCCGTAAGCTTCTCCGTTGCAGGTTCTTCAGATAGAGGTACTATCTCGTCGTCAGTAGCATGAAAGCCACACGAATGTTCGAATGATGGGTTGTATGTTTGCACTCCACTGGCAACAGATTCATCTCTTTCTTCAATTTTACTCGTCTCTTGTTCATCTGTCAGGCTTGAGACCATGGTCTCCTTTGGCCCCTCAGGAGCCTTGACGGAGTCGCCTTGAGCTTGGTAGGGTGAGGACGGAGGGTCAAAGTACAGACAAACAACAGCACAGTCATCACTCTTTGACGTGGGGAATTTGAGCCGCCAAGCTCGGACAGCGGATTCGACTAGTGCTCTGGCTGCAGTTGCACGAGTTGGCGCTGAAGCTATTATGTCCACAACTTCTTTGTTTGAGAAGACATCCCAAACCTGCACAAAGGAACACATCAACTACTCCGAAATCTCTCTCAATCTCATGACTGACATTCAATCGCTTGTAATCAAGTCATAATAGTGAATATGAAACTACAGCTACTGCACTACAAATCTATAATCACTGACCTGGTGATAGGAGTACTAAAGCGTCGAGCAACTATACCATGACATGCATGGGAATCCAAAAGATTAGAGGAAACTTTTCCTTCTACTACTTTCATACCATAGTCTTTTTATTCGCATCGGATACCCATGCATGTCCAAAATAGTCTGTTCTTATAGTCTTATGTGCCCAACCGAAAGGGAATAAGGGTATAATAAAAAAACACTTGGATAGGGCAAATAAGCTTATCAGAACATACTGTTTTGAATTCCTTTCGGACTTCGCATCTCAACAAAGCATCTACAATCAGTGATACAATTTTCATGGAGTTCATGGTATTAAAGATGATATACAGGTACAGATGCGAACAACAAAAAGATAATGGTATGAAAGTGAACAGAGGAAAAGTTAATTGTATTTAAGTGCAAATAAGCCTATAAACAGACTATTTTCTGCTCTGTAGTTTAAGTTGAAAGGTTCAACAAGGAGAGAAGAAAAAAAATCCCCATCAAAGTTTCAGCATTCAATTAATCTAGACAAGGTTTTGTAGCTCGAGGAATTCAGTAAGTAGAAATTTGGGGAAATAATAGGTGAAATGCAAAACTCCTACAAAATGATCACCACTGCTACCTGATTTAGCAATACTAAAAAATAAACCTGAAAGCAAGAGCGACTTTGATATAGTTAGACAGACAGTATTCTGGTCATGATCTACATTCGGCCATGCATGGAGAAATCTAGCAGGAAAGCATATAGTCAGAAATCAAGCAAAATGCAGACGTTTTCCAAGATTGAGAAACCGTCATCACTTGTTTGATTAAATAAAAATGTAAATCAGTGTACAGTTGAAATTTATGTATTGAAGTGGTGGAAGTTTTAACTCTACATCCTAAATGCTCTATAAGTTATTTGATAATATCTATTCAACAATCTAAATCCCAATTTATGCTTGCTTAGTTGGCTGAATATGTTAAAGGAGATTCTAGGACTAGAAGTAGGCCTAAACGAAGTTTTAAAGAAGGATATCGCTTTTGTTCTTGTTAAAGAGGACATAGCCCAGCTGAACAGAAGAAAAGGGTTCAAACAGCGGACCACAGAAGATTGGGATAAAGGCTATTGTGGTGGTGTTGTTGGCTGAACATTCCACACACAGGAATACAAGGTGCTGAGGGAAAGGAAACATAGGTGAGATTAAGAAGAACCACTGTCACCACCATCATCATCATTATTCAAGCTCTTACGGGGTCGAGTATGGAGAATGAAAGGTCCACAAATGAACAAAAAAATTGTCACTGGCTGTCAACCTGGTGTCATCAATCCTTTGATGGTGCGAAAATTCCTAGATTAGATAGCTACGAGCAAGAGACAAACTCATCAATAAAACCTAGAAAGAAGTTCAGTTGCGGTAAGGTAGAACTACAGCAGTTTAAGCTTATGCAACCAAGGAGCACCCTTCCAAGTTCCCCTAGACAAGAAAGTGTATACAAAGAGGCAAGGTGATATGATTTCTTTCCAAGGAATTGCATTCATCTCAACGACACAAGCTATGGAGCGAGAGGAATAAAGCAAGTCATGATTCACCATCCCAAATAAAGCCCTGAGTCCAGAGTATGGATTTCAAAAAAAAGGTCTTTGTCTGAGTAAAGCACACAGAAAGCACTCTTCATAGAGTATTATCATAAAATATTATTGCAGTAAACTTTATCAAAACAAATGGTTCAAAGACACTTAACGAGTTTGATCAATGATCGCAACAGAACGCATATCTGGTTTTCCTTGATAAAATATCCACCAAGTACAGATTTCCTTTGAATTTGTTGCATAACAAAGTTTACATTGAGCATATATTGCTACCTTAAAAGGAACTTGGGGTCGTCGGGCATCCAGAGACAATTTTGATTCCTTATCCATCAGGAAATATGCCAAAGGAGTCAGACAGAACTACTGACCTTCTAGTAATGCTGTACAACCGAGCCCGAGTTGCGCAGAGGTCACTCCAGTCATAAGCAAGGTCCATAAATGCAAAAAGTGACATGATGAACAATTAATCATAGGATACAACTTCGCATTTGTGTCTCTAAAAGGCTAGTAAGGACAAACTGCTAAGCTTAAAGCAAGGCATTGAAGCCAATAAACGATGCTAAAACATTCCAAAATTGTTTTATGTTCATAAGCTTTCTCCAAAAGAACTAGTGAGGAAACATATAAAATTCCAGATCAAAGAAATGATTCATCAAACTACTAGGAAGCTATGAATACCACTTAGTATCTGAAGGGATTGGAAATTACCGCTATAATTCCATGTCAAAGAACTAACGTATCGAAATTTGAGAAACTATGAATCAATCGGCTTATCTAGTTTCAGAAAGGACCAGAAATTACCCCATCAGTGGCAAGAACAATAAATTCATCTTTCTCAGTAAGACGACGATAGGAGATATCAGGAACAGATATCAAGCCATAGTCCTTCAGGCAGAAGTCCCCAAATGCTCTAGCCATAGCTAAGCCAGGCGAGTCACTGTTCGGAAGCCATACACGGGCTACTTCTGGTTCATCCTGCAAGGCAAAAACCCGTCCTCTGCATTGGTGAATTCTGGCAGCTTCTTCTGAAAATCGATACAATTGTTCTGATAAGTCACAATCTTGTAGAGGGAATGCCAACCAGAAGGCAGTGGCTTGTCATTAACAACTCTCATGAAGGGTTACAGAGGCTTCGTAATTATTGCCCTCAAATATGAATAGCTGCAAAGTTTATGATAAAGAGCAGTATGTAAAAATGACACCATCATGTTGGCTTCTGTAATGTCCCGCACCGCACGGTGCATTACGATGAGTCGTTGACTCGAAGAGTTGCGTTGACCCGATGAAGTATCGATGCGAATCGATGCAAGTGTTACGTTGGCCCGAAAGAAAGCGTTGAGTTGATTCGAATCAATAAATCGAATCGACGCTAAGCATAAGTCCGGTTTGAACAAGTATTGAATTTAGTTGATTTCGTGTGCAGGCTACGCTTTTACGCTGAATTATAAGAGGTCGATATTTTGCCTTATTCACAACGGTGTCCGCAAAACCAAAACCTCGCCTTGCAACGGACTGAGACATGGACACGGTAGGCCGAATCTGTCGAGTAGTTCAACGGAGCACAAAGTATTCGAATGGCTAAGTCAGAAGAGTCGGTCGTGCAACAAAGTTATGGCAGCTCGGCGAAACGACAAGGCGTATCGACTTAAGGTGGACGGGTTCATGACCCTTCTCCCCTACTCCTTCATGTCTAATAAAATGTACCCTTGTATGCGTATATTGCTATCGAGATAACGAGCATGGCTCGAATCGAGTGAAGGTCTTAGTGTGTGTCGAACATTAAGATAGAACATTGAACAATTGAGACGACGTGCATCAAGTGCACGGGTCGCGGTAGGACATTGATGGTAGAATATTGAAAGACAATATCGAGATGTGCATCAAGTGCACGACTCGGAAAACATTGAACACTAAGGCATAAGGCATAGAAATACGGTATCGAAGGAAAGAGAATAAATGTGTCAAAGTTTGCGTACGTGCACGGGCTCATAAAAGATGGCTTCGTTGCGAAGAGAACAGTTGTGGCACGAATGTTGTGACGGAACTGTCGAATGTGGCATGGTGCCTTCTAAATGTTTATGGCCTTCAGGACGTTCGTTGATAAACATTGAGTTGGGTCGTGCCAATGAAAATAGAGATAGACGAATACGTTTGGTATTTATGGTGCACTTCATTAGGACGGCTTGCGACCTGCCATTGATGTGATAAGCCATAATACTAGTAAGTTTGGGATCCTTCGGGAATGATTAGCAAATCGTACATGGAGCGATCGCCAGCTTACACGTTGAGATACTAGTCCATTACGGCGCGGAACGTCGTGACCTTCATATAAATAGGACCGGTGGGCTGAGATTAGAACTGGGTGCAGGCGCAGATCCTGCCACCCTTATGATTATGCTTAAGTTGATCTATTGGCTGCATGATTGTGATTGGCTTGCAGGCTTGAAGATACGAGACAGAGATGGGCATGATCACTATGCTTATGTTTATATATGTCTAACCGTATCTGTTGCAGGGACACGGTATTTGACACCTTTATGATTCAGTTGCTTTTGATAACATGCCTTACTGCTTACATTGCCATGAAACTGATCCTAAGGTAATAATAGAAAGATCACTAAATAAAGATGCATGCTTCACTGAATTTACTTAGTGTTGGTTTAGGCGAGTGGGTCTTGATCGGTACAGCGAGGACGAAAGTATTGATCCCCACCGGTTTGCTTGCAAGTTCAGGATATGTTCGGCTCGTGGCGGGGCTTGGCTTGGACGCGCCGAGGCATAGAGTTCTTAGCGTTTTGAGACGAGCTACCGCATTGACGTTCGGACTTACAACATGGAGATGTTCGGCCGAAGACTACTTGTTGGTTATAAAGAGGCATAATGTATGGAACAAAGTAGTCTTTTGTGAGAAAGAAAGATCATGAGTGTTGTAAACCAATTGGCATTGTTTATGAGTTGGGCTATTCAACGGCTTTGTAACCTTCAGTTTATTTATTAATAAAAGAGATTCTTATTATATACTATGTTTCCTTCCGCTGCGAATGCTATCAATTTGAGATAAGTTTTGCGAATCTGTCATCTTGCCTTACACGAGCGCAAATCTAGGCTCGTGCGGCATCACGTCCCAGCGAGAACGATTGACTCGGGTGATTTTCGGGTCGGGGCGTGACAGCTTCTACCTACAAAACCAATCCTCTTTATAGATAATGCCTAAACTAAGGAGCCTTGTGCAAACTAAAAAATATTTCAAGCTCTACCATTATGTTTTAAATAATTAAATAAGTAAATAAATAATAAGAAATTAATCCCTTACCCATTTACCCAATTTCCTTGCTTCAACTCTAGTTCAAGCTCAAAAAGATAGAAAAGTTATGTTTGGTTTGAAGGACTACTTGTTTCTTAACAGGTTCCCATAAAGGATTAGAGTAAGAGAACTAACTTGGAAGATTTGGCTTCAAGTCAACAGTCAACTGCACAGCAACTAAATTGTTGTCTCTATCTCGTGTGCCCAATATTCCCCGGGAGTCTCCAACATTTCCAATTACAAGATCCTGTCCCTGAAGAAGTGCAAGATGAAACTATAACAGCCTACAAACTGATGAAAGTAAAACATGTGCACAAAATCTTGCCAATTGACTTGGAGCCCAGACAAGTTGACTTGGTCGGGCAAGGTTACAACTATGAGGTGAAGCTTAACATAGAGCTCCATCTTTGATTACCGAATCACCACCAAAATATAAATGGCATAGGGAATGATTCCACCAAGTTCAACTTGGAACTTGAAGCTTTTGAACATTGGAAACAAGAAGCCACCCGTAGGAACACAATACCTGCTTTACCACAGTAACAGCGGTAGTCCCACTGCAGAAGCAATCAATTCCTGGGTGAAGTTTTAGTTCATTATCCATCAACTTGAACGCTTTCAAAAGAGACTGCTTTAGAATTGGATACATCTCAGGTAACTTTACATCCTGACCAACATCCAAGGGCTCACACATGTCTTCATCAATGTTAATAGATGCTCTCTCTTCAGAATTCATACTCCCAGATGCACTGCCATTTTGGTGAGAACAGTCCTCGCCACTAGCATTAGCTTTCCATTGGGTGCACAACTTGAGAGGAAGGGAATCTCTGACTTTTCTCGCAACCAGATGACCAAGTGGGCCGTGACCATCAAATACTCCACAAAAGATGGTGTCACTTCTCAAAGTGAAATTCTACAATAACAATATAAATATCAACCAAACTGTAGTATTAACCGAATTTACATTACAATAAACATAAGTTTGACAATAGTTACCAACCCAATGCATCAACTTCAGAACTAAGACCATTTCCTCCAATTGTAATGAATTGGACCAAACTATCTCTATCCAAATACAACCATAAAAGGAGTAAAGGGTACACAACTCTCTCCATACACATAAAAGCATGTAAAGGTCAGCTCGAGAATGAGAAAAAGGGATACCAGGAAAGTAAGTTGGGTCAAACATCAACATCACCCATTTTCATCCATCAGAAAATTACACTAAAACAACAACAAAAATCAAAAGTACAAGGGTTATTTTGGCAAATCGTCCAAAACAAATTAGAAATCCATAAAAACCGAATAAAGCAACCATCAGATGATAGACCAAATCAAGATGATCAACAAATTCACTTTAGTTGACAATGATAAGCAATTCATGTGTCTAGAAGAAAAGGACTGATGAACAACTCTATACATCCTAATTGCATACGGTTTAAAGAAACACTACTTAAATTCATTCATAATAAGTAAAAGAAGAAAAGCATCAAAAGAAATCAATATGCAATCTAATTTTTTTTTACATAAATTAAACAATAAACCAATTGCTGCTTATGGTTTAAATTTTAAAAAAAATTATCAATTATATCAGCCTTTAAAGAAACAAACATCCATATTAAATATTGATAAGCAGCTTAATGAAGGTATCTTAAATATTCATTTTAGTAAATATGCTATTAACAACATCCAAATACTCCAAACACAAATAGCTACCTTTGAGAATTATAAAGTAGGAATAAAACTATCCAGAGTCAAGCAGAAAGGGGAAAAAACATATATCCAAACATCAGAACCTATATATCCATTATGTAGCACTAGTACATTTTTCGAATTCATATTGACGATCCAATTACAAGATACCAAAAAATAAGCTCGATAAATCTCAATGACGTAAACCTTTAAATATAACTCAAATATGAGGATCACGTAATATTTCAACTCACATTAATCATTGGACGAAACTATCAAACTCATGCATAAGAAGAATGCCTTGTGTGCAAATAAAACTAATTAATCATATTCCTCCCACTAAGTACCACCAATCAATATCCAACAAAAATCACATATACACAAAATAATAAGAAGAAGAAGAAGAAGAAGAAGAAGAAGAAGAAGAAGAAGAAGAAGAAGAACTACCACCAACAGAGTTAAGTGCTTAACAATAAAAAATTCTAGAGGAACTCATGAGTTCTTAATTTTTTAAACTCGTCAATGAATAACCGTGGATTAGATGCATCTCATTCTTTGATTTTTTTTAAGGGCCTAAACAGAAAAAGCCAAGGACCTAAATAATAAAACGTCCACGTGACATTACCATATTGCAAGTTCCTATTTTGAGTTCCTATTTGCGTTTCCGTAGTCGAACTCCTTAACAATCCAAGTAGAAACTGATTTAAAACATATAAATAAGGGTCACCATCATATTCAACTAAATCAATACTCCCACTATTTGTTTTCATCATTGATCTTTTGGATTTTCAACTAAAAATAATGTTTATTTTCATAAAACATTATTTTTCAGAAGTTACTACCAAACTACCATCTTTTCGAAATCGCAATTCCAGAACGTAATTTCAAGGTCCAATACCCCAAGTTCCTGTCCCGCTTTCAAAAACCTTAGTAAATCACATTATCGAAACAGAGTTTCTAATAGAATAATGTTCTTAAAGAAGCATTCCATAAAGATGGTACTTTTGAAACCTAGTACCAAAGTACTGTTCTTTTTTGAAAATTTTCAGAACTCACATTCTCAAAAAGTGAATTTTATAATGAAATCATATTTCCGGAACGCAATTTCAAAAACAAAAAAAGTAGTTTGATACTAAGTTTCTAAGGCTAACATTTATACAAACATTTAAGGGTCTGTTTGGTAACCGTGTTTTCACCGGTTTTGGGGGTATTTTTGAACCGACCGATTATGAAAATTCATGCTTGTTAATTTTTTTTAGGAACTGGTTTTGGTCGGCTCAAAAACCTCCCAAAGCCGGTGTAGTGTAATTTTGGGTGGGTTTATAAACACCCCAAATCGGTGGGTTTTGAGAGGTTTTATTATTTTATTCCAATTATATTCTCACAAAAAATATATAATTACAACTACTAATACTCTATACTATTCTTGCTCATTTGTGTTTCTCTTCTAATTCTTCCAAACTATGGCTACTTTTTCGGACTTTTTACGGTAAGTTTTAAAGTCTTTCTCTCATACTTTCAACCAGAATTGTCTATTATTTCATGTGTTTTTATTATTTTGATCAAATATGGACTTCTACCTCCTGATCGAGGCATTGACTTGGTGACAGTTTCCGCACTCGAGATTATGTTTGTTTATATTTGGCCATATATATAATTTTATTCGCATAAAAAACTTTTAGAACCGCTCGTTAATGAATTACCGAGCATGAATTGGAATGGTTTAAAAGCCGCTACTTAAACCACCCAAAATCGGACCCTCGTAACCGTTCATAACCGCCCGGTACTCTAAAAACACCTCATAACCGCTACCCGTATAATTGCCAAGCATGCCCTAAATGACAGATATTCTACTTAGAAACTAAAATCCCAACAAAAATCCCTAAATAGTAATCTCAAGAGAGAGAGAGAGAGAGAGAGAGTCCTCACCTCCCAAACTAGCATGGCGTCCTGGTTGGTCCCCTTCTTCCCCTGCTGTGTGAAGAGGCAGGCAGCGCTGCTGGACCCGTTAACGAACATCCGACCCGGAACCCGGTGGAGCTCCTCTTCCCTTCCTATCGGGTTCGGATCCTTGGCGGCTCTCTCCCTCCTCGTCCGCTTCGTCCTCTTCTCCTTCCATATGCTCGACCGAGAGGAGCAGGAGGAGGGGACGGTGGTGGTGGCGGTGGTGGGACCGGCGGCGGAGGCTGACACCGGCGAGTGGGTGCGGGTGCGGGTGTGGTTGTGGGAGGAAACGCATGAGCCCATTTTGGGAAGAGAGAGAGAGAGTTGGTGTATCAGTGGATTAGGAATAAAGAAAGAATTTAATGTGGATGATGCTTATGTTAGTTTATGAGCAAGTATTTATTATACGTAAATTATTGATAACCGAACTCGAGTGGCTCTTGTCATTATCGAGAAGAGACATAAGATTCTAATTAGACGACTGAAAATCAATTTTTTTTCTCTTTTTTTTATAAGGAAAAATGAATCACATGAGTTCTAGTTCTAAGAGCATCTCCAACCCTATTGTGACTTTGGAGAAAAGTTAATGCCATATAGGAATGACAAAATTTTATTCAAAAGTTCTTCTCCAATGCAATTGCCAAGTCAATTGTGAAGCTTATGTGGTAAAAATTAAAGAAGACATTGTGAAGTTGATTGTCTTGTTCTAGACAATGCACTTGACAATGTCTTCTCTTCCATGTCATCAATTATGAATAAAAAATATTAGAAAAAAAGAAAGAAGATGAGTAGTTGTCTTAAAAGTTGCCTTGGAAGTTGGAAAAAAAAAACTTTTTATTGTCTTCTCAATACTTTTGCATTGGAGAGAGTTTTTCTATCTCATTGTCTTTTGAGATATAATTTTGCCACATAAACAAGACATTGTCTTGTGGCTCATGCCACATAGGAGCCACCTAAGACTCACAACACTTAACAAGACAATAGGGTTGGAGATTGTCACGTCCTGATTCCGTAGAATTGATAGTCGTCCCCCAGACGTGATGTCGTACGAACCTAAGTTGCGATCGCACAAGGCGTAGTCATAAGGTCATCCGAAACACAACATCAAGTTAGAGTACGCAGAGAAATTGATTGACACATTTGAAATAAAAGTAGACTTTTCATTGATAATAATAAAACTTCATTTACATAGACTTCTTTACCGTCATTGTCGCACGGGCTACAACATGACTCGACTTACAAAACGAACGCCGATGAGATAGTCGTTCCATACATTACATCCACTTTTACAAGCAAAACATAACACTTTCCACCTGCTATCAAGGAAAGTCGAGTCGTCATCTTCTTTTGGACTGAGTGCGGGTCTTCTTCAAAAGGAATCCAGAAACAAGCCTTTAACACACGGACGAGGCTTCAAAAGTGTTTGCGCCGCCTTGAGCTTTAAGTGGCACGCCCTTCGTGGTTCGGGGTACCTGCGTGGAGAGCGAGGATCAGTACATTACACTTTGTACTGGTGCGTGGCTATTTAAGTTCCACACTCTCATTTGGTTGAAGAGTTTATATGACTTAGCTTGTGAATGTTTCTAACGATCCTAATGAATTTCAAACAAGCATCTGACAAGCATAATGTAAATTATGTTGGAACTTACCCACGGTGGACCGCGCCGCGCCTTATGAAACTTACCATGTTCTTCCCTGTCAATTGTTATCATTTACATTCCAAGTGCAACATTAGTGTGTTTGGTCACTGGCTTCCAGAGCCATCGTGGACTCTCTTTTAGCTTTTGTTAGACGGGACCCTTTCAGCGCGGGTAGCGAGCCCCGCTGCAAGTCTCCGCCTAACCCGTGCCCAGCACAGCTATGTAATTGTTTCCTTTCTTGGCCGCAACGGTCCCGTGGCCGCGGGTTGCCGTACGGGAAAAATTCTACCGTGTTCGTGTCCTTACATTTATTCTTTCACTCGTAACAACATTATGATTTACCTAGGAAGGGGTCGAGAAGAGAAGGGTCAGCCACTCACCTTGAGTTTACTTCAGGCGAGAGAACTTGTTGGTCGCGCTAGACGTCGTCAACGCGATTACTTGAAATCGCACAAGCAACCGATTAGAACACTGCATTATTCAAGAAGTTTGATAGAAAATACGAGTTTGAAATTGTAACGCCCCAGAACCAGAATACTGGAGAGCGGGGGCATACATAGCCAGCTACGTATAATGAAATGGAATCCACCCCACTATACGGTCACGACTGTCTAGATATATGAGGGTTTAGCTACAATCCATCAGTCTCCTATGGTCAATAGCAAGCCTAATTGTCTCAATCTCAAGCAAGCAAGTAAAGTTACAAGATGTAAGATCACCAAATATACAATAATAAGGCGTCCCAAATATTACATATTCAGCTGATCATGAAGCTAGTCGTTACAAAATGTAAGGACTAGCAAGAGTTTAGTCATACATGATCAACCCTAGGATCTGTCAATCATGCTACAGCCCGTAGGCAGACAATAATAAGGTATACAATACGAGCTAACAGGTGCTCGCCGGCTAAACACCTCAAAATAAAATTTTACAATAGAGTGGGAGAGCAAAAATAAATCCACTTGTTGTCCTGGTCACGCCTGATGGTCACCATCGGGCTGGAAGGTCGGTAGATCCTCTGAGGTAGCTCCGAAATCTGGCCACACAAAACCAGCTGGATCAGATCCCAGAAAGAGCAAGTGCCACAAAGGAGGCTTCACTTAAGAACTAAAACCAGCACATCAGAAAATATATTAAGCAGTTAAAAGAACTTGGAGTAAAAGAATAACAACAACCATAATAGAGTACGAGGGAACCATTCAAGTAGCCAGGTCACAACCCTTAAACCAAAGAAGGACCGGGGTTGTAACCCTTCACCTGAATAGAACTCCGTCTCCAATCTTGTTGGTAAGGTAAAATATTACAAGCATGACGTGGGGTGCAATCAGATAATAAACGAAGAGAGGACTCAGAACTGCTCCGAGAGCCAGGTTACAACCCTTAAACCAAACAAGGACCGGGGTTGTAACCCTTCACCTGAACAGAACTTAGCCCCTAATCTTTATTGTTAAATATGAAAATCATGCGATCAAGCTTGCAATAATCGAGCACTGACAACCATACCATAATCGCTTCCGGCCAATCAGTGACTGTGACTTTCTACATTAGCTAACTAGGGTTATCATAACATGCAGTGAGATATTCCTCCAGCCACAAGCCCTGCAGCTAATCCAGGTTATCCAGGCGACTTGGGTTCATTTAAGCAGTGCATCATTCTTTTCATATATCAATGAGTTTGGACTTGTACCCTACTCGTCGGCAGGCTGCAAGTCCCACAATGGTGGCCGGGATAACGGGATCGCCTGTAGTTGGGGAAATCTCTCATGACTACTGAGTTATTCTAGTTATTAGTCTTAGCCATTTACAGTAGGTACCCCCTGACCGTGGTACTCAGGGATCCCTATCCTAGACATGATGCAAACACTACCGGTCCATTTGTACAAACACAATCATCCACGGTGTCCAGGCCATCCAATCTTGTCATGTCATGTTCACTGTCAGGAGTGCGTCGCGTCGGGCCACTATCATGTCATGTCAAAAGTACACCACAACGGATCACCATCGTGTCAGGGAACAATTAATTTAGCACAAGTACACATTTAATAATTAAATATTATAAGGGGCAAGGGCTGTGGGGGACTTATGCGGCTCGGAAAATTTTCATGCGGCCAGCAGTCACTTGGCCATATGCGGTTGAGCAAAATATATAAGCAGGCTAAGTATAAGCATGCATGCTTGCAGACAATTGAATTAAATATATTAAATACATTAAATACATTATATTAATATACAAAATATTTTAATATACATTATATTAATGTATATTATACAATATATTAATATATATTAAACGTATGCTTGCATGTATGCGGCTGATTGATCCTGTGCTCCCCTATGCGGCTTACTTTAGCAAGTGCATGCAAGCAAGGCCACGTGGATTACAATGCAAGCATGCATTACTATAATGCAAGCAAGGCCTGCATTGCATGCGGTCAGCAAGGATTCTTAAGCCCTATGCGGCTAGTGTTAAAATAATGGGCTTAAAGCATTTAAATATAAAATATTTAAGCCTTAAAGGCATTAAGCACTAAAGTAATGCATTTAGAAATATATTAATTATTAAAGCTTTATGCGGCTAGCTTATTCCAGAATGCTTTAACCAAAGCATTAAAGCATGTAAGGACCATTGCATTAAGTAATGCATTTAGAATGGGCCAACATTGCATTAAAGCAATGCTTTAATCAAACCACATGCGGCTGGTTACATCCCATGCGGCCAACTTTCTAATTGCCATGCAAAATAAATAATGCAAATAAGTAATGCAATAAATGTTAATGCATTTTGATTAATGCTTGCTAATGCTTAATGCATTTGTTAGCTAATGCATGCGGCTGAATGCATTCCAATATAAAATATAATGCATATGCGGCTCGCTACTGCTCGTCTGCATGCAAGCAATATTGCCAGCACATGCATTATTTAATGCATATGCGGCTGTCACGACCCGCACCCTGATTAGGGGCACGAGAACGTGGGTACGTCCAGCCTACGCCGCAGTGTCGGTGGTAGAACGCTGTATAGGTCATCTATAATATCTAACATCTAACAATAAGATATATAAACCTGTCATCTCCGCACGGAGGTATAACATAACATCTCAATTCTATATCTCAAACACAAGTCTAGGAAAGATAGAACATGATATGGAATCAGATGAAAGGAAGAAACTGAATATAAACAGAGTTATCACACCACACAAAGTATATATCCAACACAAATAAGTACAAGACCTGAAATGTAACTAAGTCACAACTAACAATCGGAACAATCCGATACAAAATGAAAACTATAAACACTAGACTAGACTAGGCACCCTCTACTGAGCTAGATGCTCCTCAGGCTCCTGAAGGTCACCCTCATGTGTCCTATAGAAGGTAGGACAGTCACCATTATCATCTGTAATATTTTCAACAGGTCCAGTCAGGACAGGAACGAGCACAATACATCTCACGCAGTTCATATCATGTTGGGAAATATAAAGCATGCATAGAGTAAGATACATGGACTGTAAAGAATATATATAAAAATGAGAGAGATTTGATAACTGGAAATATCTATATATATGATAAGTAAGAACTGTAGGTAACCTGTGATTTAGAGCATGATATGGTTATATAAATGGGTTAGGACAATACAAGGGTAACTCCATCATACGTGAGTGTACTATGGATATATATATGATTTCACAAGATTTCACAAGATAGGATTTTGATCACATAACCATTTCCTACTCACCCTCCCCAATCAACATACAAGGATCTAGTCAAGTTACGTTACCTTGCACAAGAGGTTTTTATCATGTTTGCTCACGTGATCATGAGAGTACAAGATTGCACAAGAGTATACATAAAAACGGTGTACATAAAATACAAGATGTTCGTAAAAAGCACATGACAACTGTATTTGATGCACCCCGAGGGGGATACATCGCATGACAAGATCCATATAGTACCAATCCGTGATAATAACGTGACAGCATCATGTAAAGTAATCTAGAACAAGAATATAAATCCTAACAAGTATGAAATGATCAGAGAATGTACTCGCCTGTCACCCTGTATGACTGATATGAATAGATGTCCGAACTGGTGTCACAGAGTCCTATTTAGAGTAAAACAGGTCACAATATATCCACAATGGTAAAATTAGAGTATACAATGCATACTACATGATTCTAGGTCAATCTGGTCAAAAGTCAACTGTTGGTCAACTCTAAAAGTCAAACTAGATCAAACTAGTCAAAGTTAGGTCAACCAATGTCAAACTAGTTAAGGTTAGTCAAATCTAGGTCAAACTTAGACTAACTAAGGTTTTGGTCAACATAGACTAGTCACAAGATCATTAGGTTAAGGGTCAACCATTAACAATCTAAGGCAACTCCATAGGGCTAACCCAAATCATGACACAACTCCTAATTATCCCACTTAACCCCATACATATCTTAAATTACATAGGACTATCCTCATAACCATATGGTCAAACATAAATCAACTAGTTTAATAGTCTAGGGTTTAGTCAAACCTTAGTTATCAAGCTCTTTAAAGTCCATCCAAGCCATTTCTAGGTCAATTAGGTCAAGTTTGACCTAAGGTTGACTTTGGTAAACTTTAGTCAAACAAGGGTCAACTAGTTAGGTCATGGGTCATTAGGTCAATTAGGGTTAGCCCCTAATGGCCATAGGCTAATGTCTATAACCCATAGGCCAGTAACTTATAGGTTCTATGTAAACCTATATCTAAAAATTATAGTATCACATATATATATATACATAACTATATATATATATATATATATATATATATATATATATATATATATATATATATATATATATATATATATATATATATATATATACAAATATATCAAAATATATATATATACTAATATATACCATATATATATCTACATAACCTATATATATATATATATATATATATATATATATATATATATATATATATATATATATATATATATATATATATATATATATATGTACAACATACATATATACATATATATATATATATATATATATATATATATATATATATAGAGAGAGAGAGAGAGAGAGAACAATAGAGAGAGAGAGATGTGGGAGTGTGTGTAACAGTGAGAGGGGGGGTTTCTCAGAATTCTGAGAATGGGCACAAACACACACACATTACATACATATATACACACACCTATACATACCTATATATATACATATATACACTCACATACACATACACATATACCCACACACTCATATACATATATACATACATATACAGTGTATATACAGGCAATTACACACATATATAGATAATAAAATCAATTTAAAATCCATTTTTAAAAACTGGAAAATACTAGAAATTTGGAAAACACTGTGCAGTGAAGGTAAATTGGGGGGAAACCCAAATTAAACCTAAAAACCTAGCTAAGACACGAATACAGTGGTTGGTAATCGTGCCCCCATATGTATACATGTCGTAGGGGTCCCTAGGAGTCTACCACGACACGACACAACGTGTCCAAGAGTCAAAAACCCAAATCGGGTAAGCTTCAGACACTGTGCAGTGTCACAGCGTCGTGCACGGGTTCACGTGTGTGTGGGACACGACACACACATCCACGTGTCTCGTGGTCACGTGTCCAGCTTCGCCTAGGGTCAGGCTATGTGTTCTAGTGTCTGTCTCGTGTCCTCGTGTCACCAGGACACGACACGAGAGGCGTATCAGTCGAGAAAACTCGACTGATACACACTGCTACGCGCAGCGTTGTGCAGCGATGCAAGTGTCTCGTGGACACGACACGAGCCACGTGGGGCCTCATGGTCATGTCCATGTGTAGCCCACGTGTTGGGCTACACACTCGTGTCACCACGAGGTGCCCACAACGTGTCCAGAGTCGACACGACTCGCGCGAAGTCGGCTCTGTGCGTGTGTGCACTGTCAGTGCACGACCAGTGCACGTGTCCTCGTGTCCTCGATACGACACGAGGTGTCATAAAATTTGAGGGGGTGCATGTCAGAGGTTGGCCCCACCTCTGTGCCAAATGGCACGTGTCCATGTGGCGTGAGGAGAGAGAAAACAGGGTCGAGTAGCAGGGGATTTTTTGTGTCTGTGCATAGTATAAAAACGTAGGTTCGTGTCCGATTTGGACACGAAAAAGAATCTAAATTATGCTCAGTCAAGTGGGTACATGTTCTACTAGTCTAGGGCTACAAGAATATGTAATTTGTTTTGCAAAATAACAAAGTTCAATCCTTTAGGGCATTTCATCAAACAAGGTTTTATAACCTAGGATACGTGTCCGATACGGACACCAAACCAACCCTAAATTTTACCAAACTTGACCCACAGCTAGGGTATACCTATATGCATGCATTTATAAAGGAAAAACACAATATTAATAGGGTTAGAGGCACTTTACCTATTGAGTGAAAACTCAAGGAAAAGCCTAGAATATGGGGGTGGTGTCCACTTCTCTTGGTGATGTCCTAGCCTTGTAAAACTTTGATTGCTAGCCTTCCTTAGCACCCTTGATGTTGTAGGGTCTCAATGCAAAAGACTAGAGGTGATTTGGATCAAAAAAGATCAAGTTATGGTCTTGTGAAGGAATGGGAATTTCAAGGTTTAATGAAATGTAAAAGGGGTATGTAAATGAGATGGGTAGTGACTAAATAGGATGGGGGGTGCCCTATGGCCGGCCAAGACAAGGGGGGTGTCCTTGGGTTGCTTCCAAGTTAAGGAAGGTTGACTTCTATGTAAAGGTAGCTTAGATCTTTAGGTTTTCAAGAAATATCACAAAAGTAAATATCTAGATATTTTCCTACCTTAACTAATATGCAATATCCATCCTCTACTCTCTAGGTTAGTGGCTAACCTCCAGATTAGGGTAGACTAGGTTAGGGACTCTCATGACAATAATTTAATAATAATAATTCACACAAATCCAATAATTCCAATAATTTCCTAGTAAATTACCAAAATACCCCTTAGGCTAAAAAGCCTTAACTTGATGTTCTAAACCTATGGCTAGGCTCATATGATCATGGTTAGTCTCTAGATTAAGTAATCTCTAAGGTTGCATTAGCAAAATATCAAAATCATAAGTCGTGGTTTTAAATAGTTTTTAAAATAACTAAAAATTACCAAAAATCATAATATGGTTTAAATATTATTATTAAATAATTATAATTACAAAATTTCAAAATTATCCTCATTTTAGAAACTGGGTGCTACAAGTCTACCCTCCTTAGAAAATTTCATCCTCGAAATTAGAATGGTCATACTCCTTCTAGGTCAAACACCACAACAATCACAGTCTCAAACACACAGTCCGATAATCATATGCGTCTATCCAAAATCATGATACTCGGAATCTTCGTCATGCTAGTGAGCAAGGCTACGATATTCACAGAGTCCTCGACTAAGGTACATACCTCTAGAATCATGGTATTTAAAATTTTTGCATTGTCGTATGCTTGGCCGCAAAAACCTTAAATTCCTACACCCGAGAAATACGTCCAAAATCCGACTATATGTCCTCACTATGCCAGCTAACATGACTATAGAAGACTCTAGATCCCATAATCGAGACGACCTAGCCCATACGACTTATCTCAGAAGAAAATAATTCACAATAAAATATCCGAACAAAATTTATCAACTACAAGGAACAGATAGAATCAGATTTCAAGACAGTTATAAGGAGGCAAATGCAGAAATAGAATCGAAAAGGTTGGAACCTACAATCAGCTCTCCCTCTGCCTGTGCATCATCGACTGCCATGGCGAAAGCTCGCCCTGGCTGGCCTCCCTTGGCCTGCTGCTGATGCTGGACAAACTTCTGCTGCTGAGTCTGCAACGGTGGTCTCGTCTGCTGCCTTGTCGGAGCCCTAGCTCATGCTGCTGCCTGAGCCAATCGTGCCAAGTTCTTGGGACACTCCCTCAACTGATGCTCTGCTGAACCACAAAGCAAACACAGGCCCTGCCTCTTCCTGCAGTCGTCCCATCCGTGACCTTACTTCTTACAGAAGTTACATATAGGGTGCTGTTGCTGCCTGGGTGCCTGCTGGTGAAGTATATGTCCCTGGCCCTAAAACGGCTGCTGAACTGGCCTCTGCTGTATGTGAGGGCGCTTGGCTGGCCCTGCACTAAAACTAGCCCCTAAGGTATCACTGCCCCTCTTCGACTTGAGGCCGAAGTCCTCCTCTACAATCTGTGCGTCCATCAATATCTGATCGAACGTCGCGTCACGGCGTCCCGAGGTGCGGGTGCGCACTGCATGAATAAGTCTCCTACGGAACTTACGAGCCTTCTGCCCCTCATCCTGGATCATATCGGGAGCGAACCTGCTAAGGCGGAAGAACTCTGCTGCATACTCGTCCACCGACGAGTTCCCCTGCACTATACCCACGAACTGGCCCTCCAATGCTGTAAGAGCCACGTCCGAGAAGAACTTCTCCTTGAAGAGCCTCCGAAAGTTCTTCCATCTTAGCCCTCTTACCGATGCATGAGAATCCGTGCGGTACCATGTCAGCGCAATGTCGAAGAATCGGCTGGCTG
This sequence comes from Iris pallida, assembly GCA_029216955.1. Classification (NCBI taxonomy): domain Eukaryota; kingdom Viridiplantae; phylum Streptophyta; class Magnoliopsida; order Asparagales; family Iridaceae; genus Iris; species Iris pallida. The sequence continues at coordinate 6,890,931 of JANAVB010038620.1, read as the reverse complement.
CGACCGAAACCCAAAGTGCTCTAGGAAGCTCTGCCAGCTCCATGCTCCGCTGTACATTCTCTAGCCAGTCGTCTGCATAAAGGATGCCCTCTGTGCCCGTGAAGTCCCTGGAGCTTATCTTCCTAAAGTCTAGTACTGTCCCCGGCCTGGACTGCTGCTGGTACGGCTGCTGGCCAGTAGGGCCCTGTACCGTACCCGGTGCCACTCTCTCTACTGCTGCCAGTGCAAGCTGATGCGAGTTCTCCATGCTCTGCCTCAGCATCTCAATCTGACGATGTGACGCCTCCGACTGGTGCTGCGATGCCTCTGCCTGGGCCCGCTGAGTCTCCATCATCTGCTGAAGGAGAAGGAACATATGATGTGTATCCGTCGGTATTGGTGGTGGTGGCGGCAGTATCCTTGGAACAACGGCCGAAAACCTCTCGGGTGGAGGTAGTAGACCTCCCTGTGCAACTACCGGGGTCTCCGGGATAGTGGAATCACTGGGGGCAGTCTCATGAACCTCCTCCTCAGCCTGGTCAGATCTATCGGGCAAGCTGCTCGATCCAGTGGCCTGCGGGTGCGTCTTCGTCATTCTGGAGACGAATTGAAATAAAGAGATCAATATGGCACATGAGTAGATTTATCAAAGAAGGACAGTTAATTTAATACAAGGGAAGTAATCATGATAATCAAAAGATCGAAAATTTCCTAGGTGTGATTGAGAAACTCCGATCATGTCCTAGGTCCTACGTCCTAATTGCAGGCTCGTAATTAGTACTCTAAGTCGAGCACCATTACGAGATCGCACTAATTGCGACACAGACCTACATGGGCCACCACAAAAATGTGTCACGACCCGCACCCTGATTAGGGGCACGAGAACGTAGGTACGTCCAGCCTACGCCGCAGTATTGGCGGTAGAACGCTGTATAGGTCATCTATAACATCTAACATCTAACAATAAGATATATAAACCTGTCATCTCCGCACGGAGGTATAACATAACATCTCAACTCTATATCTCAAACACAAGTCTAGGAAAGATAGAACATGATATGGAATCAGATGAAAGAAAGAAACTGAATATAAACAGAATTATCACACCACACAAAGTATATGTCCAACATAAATAAGTACAAGACCTGAAATGTAACTAAGTCACAACTAACAATCGGAACAATCCGATACAAAATGAAAACTATAAACACTAGACTAGACTAGGCACCCTCTACTGAGCTAGATGCTCCTCAGGCTCCTGAAGGTCACCCTCACGTATCCCATAGAAGGTAGGACAGTCACTATTATCATCTGTAATATTTTCAACAGGTCCAGTCAGGACAGGAACGAGCACAATACATCTCACGCAGTTCATATCATGTTGGGAAATGTAAAGCATACATAGAGTAAGATACATGGACTGTAAAGAATATATATAAAAACGAGAGAGATTTGATAACTGGAAATATCTATATATATGATAAGTAAGAACTGTAGGTAACCTGTGATTTAGAGCATGATATGGTTATATAAACGGGTTAGGACAATGCAAGGGTAACTCCATCATACGTGAGTGTACTATAGACATATACATAATTTCACAAGATTTCACAAGATGAGATTTTGATCACATAACCATTTTCTACTCACCCTCCCCAATCAATACACAAGGATCTAGTCAAGTTACGTTACCTTGCACAAGAGGTTTTTATCATGTTTGCTCACGTGATCATGAGAGTACAAGATTGCACAAGAGTATACATGAAAATGGTATACATAAAATACAAGATGTTCGTGAAAAGCACATGACAACTGTATTTGATGCACCCCGAGGGGGATAACATCGCATGACAAGATCCATATAGTACCAATCTGTGATAATAGCGTGACAGCATCATGTAAAGTAATCTAGAGCAAGAATATAAATCCTAACAAGTATGAAATGATCAGAGAATGTACTCGCCTATCACCCTGTATAACTGATATGAATAGATGTCCGAACTGGTGTCACAGAGTCCTATTTAGAGTAAAACAGATCACAATATATCCATAATGGTAAAATTAGAGTATACGATGCATACTACATGATTCTAGGTCAATCTGGTCAAAAGTCAACCGTTGGTCAACTCTAAAAGTCAAACTAGGTCAAACTAGTCAAAGTTAGGTCAACCAATGTCAAACTAGTTAAGGTTAGTCAAATCTAGGTCAAACTTAGACTAACTAAGGTTTTGGTCAACATAGACTAGTCACAAGATCATTAGGTTAAGGGTCAACCATTAACAATCTAAGTCAACTCCATAGGGCTAACCCAAATCATGACACAACTCCTAATTATCCCACTTAACCCCATACATATCTTAAATTACATAGGACTATCCTCATAACCATATGGTCAAACATAAATCAACTAGTTTAATAGTCTAGGGTTTAGTCAAACCTTAGTTATCAAGCCCTTTAAAGTCCATCAAAGCCATTTCTAGGTCAATTAGGTCAAGTTTGACCTAAGGTTGACTTTGGTAAACTTTAGTCAAACAAGGGTCAACTAGTTAGGTCATGGGTCATTAGGTCAATTAGGGTTAGCCCCTAATGGCCATAGGCTAATGTCTATAACCCATAGGCCAGTAACTTATAGGTTCTATGTAAACCTATATCTAAAAAGTATAGTATCACACACACACACACATATATATATATATATATATATATATATATATATATATATATATATATATATATATATATATATATATATATATATATACAAATATATCAAATATATATATACTAATATATACCATATATATATATATATATCTACATAAGCTATATATATATATATATATATGTACAACATACATATATACATATATATAGAGAGAGAGAGAACAATAGAGAGAGAGAGATGTGGGAGTGTGTGTAACAGTGAGAGGGGGGGGGGGGGGGTTTCTCAGAATTCTGAGAATGGGCACAAACACACACACATTACATACATATATACACACACCTATACATACCTATATATATACATATATACACTCACATACACATACACATATACCCACACACTCATATACATATATACATACAGATACAGTGTATATACAGGCAATTACACACATATATAGATAATAAAATCAATTTAAAATCCATTTTTAAAAACTGGAAAATACTGGAAATTTGGAAAACACTGTGCAGTGAAGGTAAATTGGGGGAAAACCCAAATTAAACCTAAAAACCTAGCTAAGACACGAATACAGTGGTTGGTAATCGTGCTCCCATATGTATACGTGTCGTAGGGGTCCCTAGGAGTCTACCACGACACGACACAACGTGTCCAAGAGTCAAAAACCCAAATCGGGTAAGCTTCAGACACTGTGCAGTGTCACAGCGTCGTGCACGGGTTCACGTGTGTGTGGGACACGACACACACATCCACGTGTCTCGTGGTCACGTGTCCAGCTTCGCCTAGGGTCAGGCTATGTGTTCCAGTGTCTGTCTCGTGTCCTCGTGTCACCAGGACACGACACGAGAGGCGTATCAGTCGAGAAAACTCGACTGATACACACTGCTACGCACAGCGTTGTGCAGCGATGCAAGTGTCTCGTGGACACGACACGAGCCACGTGGGGCCTCGTGGTCATGTCCATGTGTAGCCCACGTGTTGGGCTACACACTCGTGTCACCATGAGGTACCCACAACGTGTCCAGAGTCGACACGACTCGTGCGAAGTCGGCTCTGTGCGTGTGTGCACTGTCAGTGCACGACCAGTGCACGTGTCCTCGTGTCCTCGATACGACACGAGGTGTCGTGAAATTTGAGGGGGGGGCATGTCAGAGGTTGCCCCCACCTCTGTGCCAAATGGCACGTGTCCATGTGGCGTGAGGAGAAAGAAAACAGGGTCGAGTAGCAGGGGATTTTTCGTGTCTGTGCACAGTGTAAAAACGTAGGTTCGTGTCCGATTTGGACACGAAAAAGAATCTAAATTATGCTCAGTCAAGTGGGTACATGTTCTACTAGTCTAGGGCTACAAGAATATGTAATTTGTTTTACAAAATAACAAAGTTCAATCCTTTGGGGCATTTCATCAAACAAGGTTTTATAACCTAGGATACGTGTCCGATACGGACACCAAACCAACCCTAGATTTTACCAAACTTGACCCACAGCTAGGGTATACCTATATGCATGCATTTATAAAGTAAAAACACAATATTAATAGGGTTAGAGGCACTTTACCTATTGAGTGAAAACTCAAGGAAAAGCCTAGAATATGGGGGTGGTGTCCACTTCTCTTGGTGATGTCCTAGCCTTGTGAAACTTTGATTGCTAGCCTCCCTTAGCACCCTTGATGTTGTAGGGTCTCAATGCAAAAGACTAGAGGTGATTTGGATCAAAAATGATCAAGTTATGGTCTTGTGAAGGAATGGGAATTTCAAGGTTTAATGAAATGTAAAAGGGGTATGTAAATGAGATGGGTAGTGACTAAATAGGATGGGGGGTGCCCTATGGCCGGCCAAGATAAGGGGGGGTGTCCTTGGGTTGCTTCCAAGTTAAGGAAGGTTGACTTCTATGTAAAGGTAGCTTAGATCTTTAGGTTTTCAAGAAATATCACAAAAGTAAATATCTAGATATTTTCCTACCTTGACTAATATGCAATATCCATCCTCTACTCTCTAGGTTAGTGGCTAACCTCCAGATTAGGGTAGACTAGGTTAGGGACTCTCATGACAATAATTTAATAATAATAATTCACACAAATCCAATAATTCTAATAATTTTCTAGTAAATTACCAAAATACCCCTTAGGCTAAAAAGCCCTAACTTGATGTTCTAAACCTATGGCTAGGCTCATATGATCATGGTTAGTCTCTAGGTTAAGTAATCTCTAAGGTTGCATTAGCAAAATATCAAAATCACAAGTCGTGGTTTTAAATAGTTTTTAAAATAACTAAAAATTACCAAAAATCATAATATGGTTTAAATATTATTATTAAATAATTATAATTACAAAATTTTAAAATTACCCTCATTTTATAAACTGGGTGCTACAGCGGCTCACTTGGCATTTGCATGCGGCCAAGTGCTGAAAATGCCCATGCGGCTCAGCACTTTCTCGTAGGTCAAATTTGGGCCAAACGAAATCCTCTGCAACATGGAACCATCAGCTAGCAAAATATGCAAGTTTGATAGATCAATACTCCTGGAAACCGTAAATACCACAAAACTAGATTCACAAGAATTTAACCATGGGAATGAAAAATGCTAAGTACTAAAGTGGGTTAGAAACACATGAGAAAAATAATGGAAAAATAAAATGGACTTCCTCCATGAAGCAAGGTGCACTTGTCTAAGCTCTCCCTCTCTCTTCCTTTCCTGGTGGTTGAAGAAGTAATTGTGGAGAAGAAGAAGTAATAAAGAGAGAGAAATATTTGTGGGATATTTAATGAAGAGGGTGGTGGTAGGTGGGATATTTAATGAAGATGGTAGGTGGGAGTGGTTTGGTCCACATAAAATCTAGCAAAACCGAACCATGCAAAAACCAAGCCGAACCAAGTCAAGTTGGGCCGAACCAACCAAGGAAACATGCAATACGGATCTAAATACGTACACGTATATCGAGGTACGTAATACGAACAATGGTCATTACAACTCTACCCACCTTAAAAGAATTTTGCCCTTAGAATTTAATCAAGTGGCTAGAGATACAAGGACAAGCTATACTACTCACAGGCAAGCTATACTAGTTAAGCAATCAAGCAATTATTCGTACAAGCAAAGAATCGAAGACATGAGGCATAGGAAAGATATTATACCTCACGAGTCAAACAGGTCGGGATATCGCGATCGGATATCATCCTCACGCTCCCACGTTGACTCACCCAATTAGTGATGACCCCAAGCAACACGGACTAACTTGATAGTCTTGTTCTTGAGTATCTTCTCTCTTTGGTCCAATATGGATACGGGTCTCTCCTCAAACAAAAGGTTGGTGCCCACAACCAATTTCGAATGATCCAGGATGTGGCTCGGGTCCGGGATATACCGTCGTAGTTGCGATACATGGAACACGTCATGCACCTCACTCAGAGACAGTGGAAGAGCGAGACGATAGGACACATCTCCTACTCTCTCCAGAATGTCGAACGGCCCTATATACCTAGGACTAAGCTTTCTTCGTACGCCGAAATGAATGACGTCACGGTTAGGCGAGATCCTTAGGAACACATGGTCGCCGACAGAAAATTTAAGGGGACGCCGATGAGAATCTGTCCAATGGCGCTGACGATCTTGTGCAACGCGAAGATGATCTCTAACTCTCCTGACCACTTCAACTGTCTGAGCGATCATCTCTGGACCAAGCATCTGTCGCTGTCCCACATCGTCCCATGCTAGTAGGGATCTGTACTTTCTTCCATACAGTGCCTCGAACGGTGCCATCTGGATACTAGCTTGGAAACTGTTGTTGTATGAGAACTCCACCAGGTGCAGGTGATCTTTCCACGAACCACCGAAGTCGAGTATAAAAGATCTCAACATATCCTCCATAGTCTGGATCGTGCGCTCTGACTGACCATCTGTCTGCGGGTGATAAGCTGAGCTAAACTGGAGGTGAGTTTCCAAACTCTCTTGCAAGCTACGCCAAAAGTGTGACGTAAATCTTGAATCCCGGTCCGAGGTGATACTGACTGGTACACCGTGGAATCTGACAATCTGCCGAAGATACATCTCTGCTAGCTGAGCTATCGATTGACCCACTCTGAACGGGAGAAAGTGAGTCACCTTCGTGAGCCTGTCAACTATAACCCAAATAACATCTCTATCGGCTGGGGATCTAGGTAATCCAGTCACGAAATCTATGGTTATATGCTCCCACTTCCATTCTGGAATCGGCAAGGGCTGAAGAAGTCCAGCTGGCCTCTGATGTTCAGCCTTGACTTGTTGGCAAACCAAACACCAAAAGAAAAACCGAGCTATCTCCCTCTTCATGCCATTCCACCAGAAGTGTTGACGGATATCACGGTACATCTTCGTGCCACCGGGATGAATCGAATACTGAGAACTGTGGGCTTCCGCCATCACCTCCTGTCTAATATCTACAATGGATACACAAAGACGCTTACCATGTCGAAGTGTACCATCTTCATGAATACATAATTCTGGTCGTCGTCCCGCTTCATATTCTGCTCTAAGCCGCTGAAGCTTAGAATCGGAGGACTGAGCTATCTTAATCCTCTCAACTATGCTGGACTGTACTTGCATGCTGGCCATCAATGCCACATTGGTAGGAAGGACAACTTCTATACCCATTTTCTGAAGATCTGCTAACAACTCGGGTTGCGCTGTCAGAAAATAAACTCTGGCTCTCCTGCTCAATGCATCTGCCACAACGTTGGCCTTTCCAGGGTGATACTGCAAGTTGACATCATAATCCACAAGTAGCTCCAGCCATCTTCTCTGATGCATGTTAAGGTCCTTCTGGGTGAAAACATACTTCAGACTCTTGTGGTCGGTGAAAATCTCCACCATATCTCCATACAGGTAGTGTCTCCACAACTTAAGTACAAACACTATAGCTGCCAGCTCTAAGTCATGGGTTGGGTAATTCCTTTCATGATCACGAAGTTGACGTGACGCATAAGCTATTACCTTTCCATGCTGTATCAAAACAAATCCTAATCCTCTGCCTGAAGCATCACAGTACACTGAAAATCCTTCGGTCCCATCGGAAAGTGTGAGAACGGGTGCCGTCATCAAGCCTCGCTTCAGCTTCTCAAAAGATTCCTGACAATCTGCTGTCCAAGCGAACTGCACATCCTTGCGGGTCAACTGTGTCAATGGCGCTGATATCCGAGCAAAGTTCGAAACAAATCTCCGATAATAGCCGACTAATCCAAGAAAACTACGAACTTCTGCAACTGTGCGGGGCACTGGCCAGGTTTCGGTAGCCACGATCTTCTGGGGATCCACTTCAACTCCCCCTCTGGTGATGATATGACCCAAGTATGAAATACGATCGAGCAAGAACTCGCATTTACTGAACTTAGCATACAACTGGTGCTCTCGGAGAATCTGGAGGACAAATCTGAGATGCTGTTCATGCTCCGCTTCACTCTTGCTGTAAACCAGGATATCGTCTATGAACACGATCACGAACTGATCCAAATAAGGCATGAGGTCTATGAATACCGCCGGCGCATTGGTCGCTCCAAAGGGCATAACAAGGAACTCCTAATATCCTTATCTGGATCTGAAAGCTGTCTTCAGGATGTTCTGCTCTCTGACTCTGATCTGGTGGTATCCTGACCGCAAATCAATCTTCGAGAATACTGTCGCTCCTCTGAGCTGATCAAACAAGTCATCTATCCTTGGGAAAGGATATCTGTTCTTGATTGTCACTGAGTTCAAGGTACGATAGTCAACACATAATCTGGACGTACCATCCTTCTTTTTCACAAGAAGCATCGAGGCTCCCCAAGGCGATCCACTTGTATGAATGAATCCCTTGGTCCGGAGTTCTTCAATCATCTTGTACAATATCTCCAACTCTGACGGTGCCATCCTGTAGACTCTCTCTGATACTGGTACTGTCCCGGGGATCAAGTCGATAGTGAACTCGATCTCTCGTTCTGGCGGCATTCCTGGAAGCTCTTTCGGAAAAACATCTAGAAATTCTTCGACTATCCGGGGTAACTGTACTGCTGCTACGGCCATCCGCAATTCTGGAGGAGAAGGTTCAACTTCGCCTCGAGAAAAGGAAAATTCTGGCTTGCCTGGAATACTAAAAATAACTCTGTCAATATGGCAGTCTATCCTAGCATACTGGTCCCTCAACCAATCCATCCCTAAGACCACATCATAATCGGCCATCGGAAATTCTATCAGCCTAGCAGGAAACTCTCTACCGCTAACCACGATCCGACACGAGGAAAACACTCTATCTACTCCCACAAGACCATTACCAGTAAGTATATTGAGCCTTACTAATAGTGACTCGGGCTCCAGTCCTATCCGTGTCGCGAATCGTGCAGACATAAATGAATACGATGCACCATAATCAAATAACACTGAAGTCGAAAAAGTGTTGACAAGAATAGTACCTGCCACTACCTCATCTGGTGCCACTCCTGTTGACACAAAGTCACAGTCAACCAAATATTGACTACATTGACTAAATAATATCTGTATAAATTTAATACGACACACGACGTCTGCATTCAGTTCAGGACAGACAACAGCTCAGTTTCCGACTCTCAGTGTATTTTTGAGTCTGTACTTTTATATTTTATTGAGTCTAGAAGTATGTACTCTGAGTTATGCTGAGCTCTTGGAACTTAGTCTATAAGCCTACCCAAAATCCCAAGCTCCACCAAAACAAAAATTGCCCACAAGTCCCACTTAGGACCACTCTGTGCTCTGGAGACAGAGTTCGGGCCGAACTCTGCCTCCACACAGAGTTCGGGCCGAACTCTGTCCCCTAGAAATCAGGAACCCTAATTTTAGGGTTAGCTGGTTGCTAGCTGTCCAACGGCAAAATTTTTGAATTTTCCTACCCGAATTCTGGCCGAATTCTGCCTCTAAAAATACTATAAATAGGGCATGAATTCTCTCATTTCAATTCACTCAATCTTCTCTTCTCTTCTCTCCTACAAGCTCAATAAGCCATACCCTTCCCATCTACTAGCCACAAGCCTCCTAAGTCTCGAGTGCTCAGCATCTCTCAGTTAGGATTCTTGTGCAAGAGTCGAAGAAGTCGCTTGGACAATTCCAAGCAAATCGCCACTGCGATTCTCTGTTAGAAGTTGACGTGCTCTTCTGAAGAAAAGGCACGGGTTGTAAACTACTATTTCACAAATAGTAGATTTAATCCTGAGCTAGAGTTCTCAGGCCTGGACTAGTCCTCCACGAGGGAAACCAGGTTAAAATCGCTGTGTTTGCGTATGCTCTTCTGCTCTTCATTTATTTTCCGCACTTTACTCTGATTATTTATTGTTGGTGAAAGAGTTATTTTAATTGGCTATTTTTCTATATAAACTCTATTCACCCCCCTCTAGAGTTGCCAAACTGTTCTTCAATTGGTATCAGAGCTCTGTTCTCTTTACAAGGACTAACATCCTAAGAGCTGATCCATGGCAACCACACAATCCTTGATTTCCAATCATGGTGAAGGTCAGTCCACTCATAGGCCTCCCCTATTTGATGGGACTAACTACATATATTGGAAAACAAGGATGAGCTTCTATCTTAAGTCTCTAGACTTTGACCTGTGGACTGTCGTCACTGACGGTTACAAAAAGCCCGCCAGGATAGTTGTCGATGGTGACCTCATTGAGAAACCACATGACAAATATTCTGTCGAGGAGAAGAAACAGGCAAGTCTAGATGCTAGGGCTATTAATGCTTTATTCTGTGCTATAGACAGGAATGAGTTCAACAGGGTCTCTACACGCACCACTGCTCATGAAGTATGGAGACTTCTAGAAGTGACGCATGAAGGAACCACACAGGTCAAGGAATCTAAAATAAGCCGTCTCACTCAAGAATACGAAGCCTTCAAGATGAAGCCAAGTGAGACGATCACTCAAATGATCACAAGATTCCTCGACATCATCAATCCTCTATCTTCGCTTGGAAAGCAGTACTCAAACTACGAGAAGATTCGTAAGCTGCTCAGAGGGCTACCAAAGATTTGGAACCCTAAGGTGACAGCCATCATAGAAGGAAACGATCTCACAACAATGTCAATGGAGACCTTGATGGGTAAGCTTATGACTCACGAGCTTGACCTCAAGGACTTCGAAGAGCCTGCTCCGAAGACCAGGGAGATCGCACTTAAAGCTCATCAACGAAGAGCTAATCATGATGAGACCGAAGAAGATAATTCTGATGATGAAGACCAAGCTCTCATGGTTCGCAACTTCAGGAAATTCCTTCGCTTCAACCGAAGGAAGAAGGAATCTCAAGAAGACGATGAAGAAGAACCAACTTGTTACGGTTGCAAGAAAACTGGACATGTCCGAAAAGACTGCCCATTCCTAAAGAAGAGCAACCGCTATGAGAAGCCTTACAAAAAGAACTCATCAAAGAAATATGCCAACACAGGTATCTGGCATGAAAGTGAAGCAAGTGACTCTGAGGAAAAAAAGGACTCTCCTCAAGATACAGCAAATGTGTGCCTGATGGCAACTTCTAACAAGGTATCTAACGAAACTCTGGATGACTTCTCTTTTGATGAACTTGGCGATGCTTTCACTGATTTACTCGATGATCATAAAAAGGTCATCGGTAAATATAAACATGCCAAGGACAAAATCAAAAGTCTAGAAGATGAGATACAAAGAATTTCTTTACTTCTTGATAATGTTAGAAACACATCACCCACAAATGACACTGATGAAGCATCCAAGCTTAAATTAAGCTTACATGATGCTGAAGCACGTATTGAGCAACAAACTCAAGAAATCACTACTCTCAACACGTTGCTTGCTGAAGAAAAGAGTAGACACAAGATTTCCATGACTAAGATTTATGGCTTAAATATTAAGGTTGATGAACTGCAAGCTGTTTCTAAAAGATTAGAAACCAAATTGGGTAAACAGGTTGTTCAACCTCAAACCCAATCACATGGGCACAACACCACTCATGCTAGTCAACCACGTCAATCTCATGCAGCACATAACCATGCTTTTATATACACAAACTTTCACAAACCACGTGCACGTAAGAACAATTCTCACTCAGTACACACTCATCATGCACAAAGACACAATCAACATCACTCCACACATAAAAAGCATCATGCCATGCCATATAGACAAAATCATCATGCAATGCCATATAGACAAGATCCTCATATACCATATAGACAAAATCATCATGCCATGCCATCTAGACAATATCAGCATGTCACACATCATAGACAATACCATCACTCTATGCCTCATAGACACCATCAACATGCCACTTATTCCATGCATAATCATCTTCACCATGCTAACTCTTCACATCATGTTCATCCTCATCCTGTTGCTTATAGATATTATTCTCATGCTCCTAGTATAAATAAAAATACTATCTGTACTTATTGTGGATTACATGGACACATCTCACCACTGTGCAGAGTTAGAAGACTTGTAGATAAAAGAATATATGCTTGGTTCCCAAAGACTAACTTTTCAGGACCCTCAAGAACTCGGGTACCAAAGGTCATATCTACTCTTGATGTAGGTGGACCTTCCCTCCTCAACTGAAAGTAAGTGGATTCTCGATAGTGGATGCTCGCGACATATGACGGGAGACGCAAATCTTTTTGCATCACTATCGATGAAGAGAGAAGGATACGTATCCTTCGGTAACAATCTCAAAGGGCACATTATAGGTAATGGTATCATTGGTCATTCTCCTTCTCCTGTAATAAAGGATGTCTGCCTAGTGACCGAGTTAAAGCATAACCTGCTCAGCATTAGTCATCTTGCTGATCATGGATATGATATTAACTTTGGACAAAACAGTTGCTACATTTATGATAGGTCAACAGGAGACATTGCTTTTGAAGGGAAAAGAGAGGACAACATCTACATTTTCTATCTTTCTATAAATTCTAACAATGCAGGTAGATGTCTATATGCCCACAAAGACGAACGACTACTTTGGCACCAGCGTCTTGGTCATGCCAACATGGATGCTATATCCAGGCTTTCCACCAAGAAGCTAGTGAGAGGATTGCCTGAAATCTCGTTCAAAAAGGACACGGTATGTGCCGAATGTGAACTAAACAAGGCAACCAAATCTTCATTTCATTCTATCAACTCTGTAAGTACTACTAGACCCTTGCAACTACTTCATATGGATTTATTTGGTCCTAGTAGAATAGCTAGCCTTGGAGGCAAACTTTATGCATTTGTTATTGTTGATGATTTTTCGAGATTTACATGGGTTTTCTTCCTCGCTAATAAGAGCGATGCTATTTCTGCTTTCAAAATTTTTGTAAAGAAAGTTCAAAACGAAAAAAGCTACATGATTACTCGAATCCGAAGTGATCATGGAGGCAAATTCGTAAATTATGATTTTGAAAGTTTTTGTAATACAAATGGTTTTGATCATGAATTTTCTTGTCCTAGAACTCCTCAACAAAATGGTGTTGTGGAGCGGAAGAATAGGACTCTTGGCGATATGGCTAGAGTCATGTTGAATAAATTTTCTCTTCCGAAATATTTTTGGACAGAGGCTGTAAGTACAGCATGCCACATTTTGAATAGGGTGCTTATTCGTCCCATTACGAAGAAAACACCCTATGAGCTTTGGTTTGGGAGAACCCCCAATGTTTCTTATTTTAAAGTTTTTGGCTGTAGATGTTTTATCCTTAACACCAAAGACAACTTAGGCAAATTTGATGCCAAAGCTGACGATGGTATCTTCCTTGGTTATGCCGCCAAGAGTAAGGGATATAGAGTTTTCAATAAACGCTCACTTATTGTGGAAGAGTCAACAAATGTAACTTTTGATGAAGACAACAGTGCAGCAAGTACTCTTGATGATGACGTTGAGCCATCAACTTCTACTCCAATGAATACTTCAACCGAAACTAATTCTCTGGAGGGTTTGCCTAAGAAATTCTCTTTCAAACCTTCTCATCCAGAAAATTTAGTTATAGGAGAAGTTTCACGTGGAGTAACTACTAGATCATCACTAAGAGACTCCGTTGCTAGCACTGCCTTCATTTCACAAGTAGAGCCTAAAAACATTTCTGAAGCTTTTAATGATGAATTTTGGATTTCTGCTATGCAAGAAGAACTCAACCAATTCGAGAGAAGCCAAGTATGGGAACTCGTTCCTAGACCGGTTAATCACTCAATTATTGGTACTAAATGGGTTTTTAGAAACAAAGTAAATGAAGATGGTTCAGTCACACGTAACAAAGCTCGTCTAGTAGCTCAAGGATACAACCAAGAGGAAGGTATCGACTACGATGAGACGTATGCTCCTGTTGCTAGACTAGAATCCATTCGGATGCTTTGTGCTTTTGCTAATTTTCAAAACTTTAAATTATTTCAAATGGATGTGAAAAGTGCTTTCCTGAATGGTTTTATCAAGGAGGAAGTTTATGTGAAACAACCCCCTGGCTTTGAAAATCACAAATTTCCCGACCACGTGTTCAAGCTGAAGAAAGCGCTTTATGGCCTTAAACAAGCCCCCAGAGCTTGGTATGAAAGGCTAAGCAGTTTCTTGCTTGAGAAAGGTTTTTCAAAAGGGAAAATTGACACTACACTGTTTATAAAATCTTTCAAAGACACTATTTTATTAATTCAGATTTATGTTGATAATATTATTTTTGGGTCTACTGATGAAACTCTTTGTCAAGAATTTGCCAAGTGTATGCAGACGGAATTTGAGATGAGCATGATGGGAGAGCTCAACTACTTTCTTGGTCTGCAAGTAAAATAACTGGCTAATGGAACTTTCATCTGTCAATCGAAGTATACCAAGGACATGCTGAAGAAGTTCGATCTTGACAACATCAAACCAATCAGCACTCCAATGGCTACTTCAACCAAACTCGAACCAGATGAGAGCGGCAAACCCGTTGATCAACGTAAGTATCGAGGTATGATAGGCAGCTTACTTTATTTAACTGCTAGTCGTCCCGATATCATGTTTAGTGTTTGCCTATGTGCTAGATATCAAGCAAATCCTAAGGAATCTCACATGACCGCGGTTAAGCGTATCTTTCGATACCTTAAGGGTACGGTTACAGTGGGCCTATGGTATCCCAAGTCAACATCATTTGACCTCATCGGTTACTCTGATGCTGACTTTAGTGGATGCAAGGTCGACCGTAAAAGTACGAGCGGCACGTGTCATTTATTAGGAAAGGCTTTAGTCTCATGGTTTAGCAAGAAGCAGAACTCTGTCGCACTATCCACAACAGAAGCTGAATACATAGCAGCTGGGCGTTGTTGTGCACAAATTCTGTGGATGAAGCAAACCCTTGAAGACTATAAGTTATCTTTTATGCATATTCCTATATTCTGTGACAATACTAGTGCAATCAATTTGACTAAGAACCCTGTTTGCCACTCACGCACTAATCACATTGAGATCAGACACCACTTTTTGCGTGATCATCAGCAAAATGGCACGATTAACTTAGAATTTATTGACACTGATCATCAGCTGGCAGATTTCTTTACTAAGCCACTATCCGAAGAGCGCTTCAATTTTCTTTGTCGTGAACTTGGAATTTTAGATGAAGCAGTTATAAATTGAAACTCACCTGCGTAAATATCGAGTATATTGTGATTCCTTTTCGAAGAATTTGGTATGGGTACAAGCCGAAAGGGTCCTTCTGACAATAAGGCGTAAAAGCCTAAGCGACACGGTGCACTAGTCCTCAGGACTACCGCTAGCTGGGATCCGGCCCCTGCAGCTAACCCATGGCAAATTTGGACTATTGAACCACAGTATATGTCCTTATTTATTATATGGCTCGTTTTCGATTTAATATTGCCTAATTGAGATTTTCTAAAGTTCATTCTGGTTTCTGAGTACCTCTCTATCTATTTTTAAATTCAACACTCTTTGTTGACCTCAACTACCTTTTGTTTAACTCTTAAACATTTTCTTCATGTTCTTTGCCTGTTTTCAGTTTTGGACCATTGATCCAGAACTCGGGCCGAACTCTGCCCCTATCAGAGTTCGGGCCGAGTTCGGTTCTTAGGTTCCAGGGTCGGGATCTGGCTCTGCCGTTGGATCAATTCTAATCCAATGGTCAATATTTCACCCGACCAAAGACCAAGCCCTACTTTATTTCGGGATTCCCTCTCTTTCCTCCCATATTTCCTTCTTCTCCACCTCCTCCATCTTCTTCCTTCCAAACCCTAACCCTAGTTCTTGATATAGAGGACTCTATTTCTTCTCAAAATCAAGGGAAAGGAGTTTTTCAACATTCTCTTCAACTGTTTGGTATTCTTTTCAGGTATATCTCTCTTTTTCTATCATTTCCAAGTTCTCCTCTTTTATTTCAAATGGCATCTCGCTTGTCCAAACGAGGGAGAAGGACTCGACATGAGGGTGCTTCCTCTTCGGTTCCTCCTCCTCCGATTGAACAAGTAGTTGAACAACACCCCATTCATCCGTTGTTCAATCCGCCACGTCCCGATGACCCTAACACTTATGACGATCATTTATTTGTATCGCTAGAAGCCTCTATGAATGGTTTAGCGATTTTAGAACTCGTCCGGTGTTTGGGGGCCATCCCATAAATTTTACTATATTTTCTCAATATGAGTCATTATTTCGTGATCTTTGTTTGGATGAACTTGTTGCTTCAAATTCTGTTATCTACCATAGTGCAATTCAAATGTTTTACTGTAATCTGACTCACGATGCAACCCACATCTATTCCCGGGTTGCTGGCATTAACATTGCCTTCAATGACTCTGAGTTGGGAAACTTTCTTGCTCTCCCGGATCTTGATGTGTGGGACAAGCTTGTGGAAGCACGTCAACTTCAATTTGTTGGCGATACTTCCCTTGAAGGATTCAAAGAGGATTTATGTGCTCCTAACGTAAGTCCTCGCAAGCTAAAGGCCAAGCATCTCACCCCCTACTTTTATGAACTTCATCGCATCGTGTTCAATACTATCTTGCCCAAGGCTGGCTCAACAGATGAAGTCACTTATCTTGAGATCTCCACCTTATATCATCTCCACTATCGTATTCCATTCAACTTTCCACGAACTATGATGGATTGGATGATCAACTGTCGGAAGAAACCAAGAGCTTTGGTTTATCCTCTCTATCTTCCTTTAGTCTTTTGTGCTTTCATCATTCCTATCCATGATTGTCCGTTCCTGCCTGCACCTGCCTTTCTATCCAAAGCACGACGCCTTCAGCCTGTCGCTGCTTCTGAGTCATCTGAGCACTCTGCTGATGAGGAACCTGACGTCCCTCCTCTTGGTCAGGCTGCACCTCCTCCTCCTGCCACTCTTGAGTCTCTTCAGACTATGCTTCGCGATCGCTTTGCTATTGAGGATGATCGCTGGACGCAGCAGGATTACCGTACCACCTTGCAGATCAGTGCCCTTGGGAACTCTCTGCATGATATGCGGTATTCGCTTGCTCGTCATCCTGATCTGCATGTGCCTATTGAGCGGGATCCAGATCGCGCGGGTCATCGTATAGACGATCCGTGGGTCATGAGGTATATGGATCCTGATGATGCTTTTGTGGACCCTCATCGCTCATTCCATGGTCCTTCAGATGTTCCAGGACCTTCTCGTGCTCCATGATGGAGACTGGCTTGATATGCTGCTGCCACTGCTGATGGTCTTAGTTGCCTTTTGTTTTTAGTTATTTCAGTTTGTTATGGATTTATGTACTGGATTTATGTCTTCAAACCCTGATGATGTGCTGGTTGGTGGATAACATTTTATGCTATTTTTCGTAGTTCTACTTTATGTCAGTGACTTGTTTTATTAGTATTATACTGTTTCTTCTCTGCTTGGTGTGGTTGGATTACTTTTCATTATCTATACTGCTATTCCCATGCTTTTCCTTATGCAGTCTATATGATCCTTTATATTGCTAACTGCCAAAAGGGGGAGAAATATGTATATTTGTGTGCTTGTGTTTGCTTTTGGGAAAATATTTTTATCAGGCCACAGGTTCTATGCATTATTTACGGGGGAGAGCTATTGATTCTAGCCCGGCACCGTTCACTGATTACGGGGGAGCTATCTTATTCTAGCTCGGCATTGTTTATGGGGGAGCTGTGTTTTAACCAACTGTGTCCAGGTATGAATATTGAAATATACATTTATTATTTTGTCAATTATCAATATGGGGGAGATTGTTGACACAAAGTCACAGTCAACCAAATATTGACTACATTGACTAAATAATATCTGTATAAATTCAATACGACACACGACGTCTGTATTCAGTTCAGGACAGACAACAGCTCAGTTTCCGACTCTCAGTGTATTTTCGAGTCTGTACTTTTATATTTTATTGAGTCTAGAAGTATGTACTCTGAGTTTTGCTGAGCTCTTGGAACTTAGTCTATAAGCCTACCCAAAATCCCAAGCTCCACCAAAACAAAAATTGCCTACAAGTCCCACTTAGGACCACTCTGTGCTCTGGAGACAGAGTTCGGGCCGAACTCTGTCCCCTAGAAATCAGGAACCCTAATTTTAGGGTTAGCTGGTTGCTAGCTGTCCAACGGCAAAATTTTTGAATTTTCCTACCCGAATTCTGGCCGAATTCTGCCTCTAAAAACACTATAAATAGGGCATGAATTCTCTCATTTCAATTCACTCAATCTTCTCTTCTCTTCTCTCCTACAAGCTCAATAAGCCATACCCTTCCCATCTACTAGCCACAAGCCTCCTAAGTCTCGAGTGCTCAGCATCTCTCAGTTAGGATTCTTGTGCAAGAGTCGAAGAAGTCGCTTGGACAATTCCAAGCAAATCGCCACTGCGATTCTCTGTTAGAAGTTGACGTGCTCTTCTGAAGAAAAGGCACGGGTTGTAAACTACTATTTCACAAATAGTGGATTTAATCCTGAGCTAGAGTTCTCAGGCCTGGACTAGTCCTCCACGAGGGAAACCAGGTTAAAATCGCTGTGTTTGCGTATGCTCTTCTGCTCTTCATTTATTTTCCGCACTTTACTCTGATTATTTATTGTTGGTGAAAGAGTTATTTTAATTGGCTATTTTTCTATATAAACTCTATTCACCCCCCTCTAGAGTTGCCAAACTGTTCTTCAACTCCTTCTTCTTCCATGGTCAAAGCCAACACTTGACCATGTCCTCTGGGTGCCGGCCCTCTCTCATGGAATCCTCGCTGCCTATTCTGGACTTGCGCCTGGGCAAACTGCTGAGGCCTTTGCTGATGAAAAGCCTGGGTCTGCGTCGGCAACAACCTCGGGGAAGGAAACTGCTGCTGGACTGGTACTGGGGCTGGTCCCCTAACTGATGAGCTGGTCCCGGCTGGTGATGAGTCAGTCCTGAACGGGCAAGACCCTACCTTGTGGTCCGGTGCTCCATAAAGCAAACACAATCCTCGAGCCTTGCGACACTCTGAAACAACATGTCCAGGCTTTCCACAATAAGAGCAG
The DNA here is from genome assembly GCA_029216955.1 of Iris pallida. Taxonomy (NCBI): domain Eukaryota; kingdom Viridiplantae; phylum Streptophyta; class Magnoliopsida; order Asparagales; family Iridaceae; genus Iris; species Iris pallida. Next base: position 6,871,835 of record JANAVB010038620.1, on the reverse strand, counting down.
CCCATGGAGGAAGACTGCTTCTGCTTCTGCTGCTGAGGATACGTCGGGGTTGAATGCTGAACCGACGTAACTGAAGCTGCCCTTCTTGGAGCTCCAATGGTCAAAGCTCTAGCTGCCGGGGCTGGTGCTGACGACTGATTCATCTGGCCGTGAGATCGCTTTCGACCTCCGGTCCTGTCCACAATCCTCTGGGAGGTATACTCATGCCTCCTAGTTGCCCTCAATACCGCATCAAAAGTCTGATGCTCGAACTGCTCCACTGCCAGCAAAATCTCCAGGTGGAGTCCCTGTTGAAACCGCTGGGCTCTATCGAACTCGGTTGCCACCAAGGTGGGAGCAAACCGACTAAGCCTAGAAAACTCTACTGCATACCAATCGACCGTCCTGCCCATCTGCTTCAAATTGGTGAACTTGGTCTGCAGATCGTACCGAGCCACCGTATCGAAGTACTTGGTCTGGAACCTCTCACAGAATACTGCCCAGGCAATAGGCACCGCTAGTCCAACGGCCTGAACCGTCCACCAGCTGCGGGCTAGATCCAATAACTGCAGGCGTACCATGGCCACCTTTTCATCTCCAGGGGTCTTCGCTGCCTCCAATATCACCTCTGTGTCCTGAAGCCACGCATCAGCAGCGATAGCATCTTCGCTACCATCGAAGAATGGAGGGTTCAGGCGCTTGAAACTGTTCGCTGTACTGCTCCCATGATGTCCACCTCTGCCTAGAGCATCTGCCATGGCCTGATGCAAGGCATCTCCTCGACGGTCCTGCGATGCAAGCAGCTCCCTGATAAGTCCAACCAAGGCTCCATCATCCTGCCTCGCGGGCTAGGCTGACTGCACCGGGGGTTCTGGATCTCCGGAAGGCATGGCCCTGGAGGCTACTCCTGAGTGCTGGGCCTGGTCTTCTTGTTGCTACTGGTCCACGGGAGGCGCTTCGCCTTGCTGATCAGCAGGTCCAGGAACAATGTCGCTGAAGAAGACGACATAGGGAACAATAAGGAAGGACCAAGATAGATCAACGATACAAGCATATGATCAGGTCGAGAATCTCAGGGATTAGAAAAGTCGGGCAGAGATCAAGGACGAGTGCTGATTGAGACATCTATTCGGTAAACCCGCACATATCTTGATTTATAAGACCTGCATGGACTACCACTTAAACCATGTAACGCCCCAGAACCAGAATACTGGAGAGCAGGGGCATACATAGCCAGCTACGTATAATGAAATAGAATCTACCCCACTATACGGTCACGACTGTCTAGATATATGAGGGTTTAGCTAAAATCCATCAGTCTCCTATGGTCAATAGCAAGCCTAATTGTCTCAATCTCAAGCAAGCAAGTAAAGTTACAAGATGTAAGATCACCAAATATACAATAATAAGGCGTCCCAAACATTACATATTCAACTGATCATGAAGCTAGTCGTTACAAAATGTGAGGACTAGCAAGAGTTTAGTCATACATGATCAACCCTAGGATCTGTCAATCATGCTACAGCCCGTAGGCAGACAATAATAGGGTATACAATACGAGCTAACAGGTGCTCGTCGGCTAAATGTCTCAAAATAAAAATTTTACACTAGAGTGGGAGAGCAAAAATAAACCCACTCGTTGTCCTGGTCATGCCTGATGGTCACCATCGGGCTGAAAGGTCGGTAGATCCTCTGAGGTAGCTCCGAAATCTGGCCACACAAAACCAGTTGGGTCAGATCCCAGAAAGAGCAAGTGCCACAAAGAAGGCTTCACTTAAGAACTAAAACCAGCACATCAAAAAATATATTAAGCAGTTAAAAGAACTTAGAGTAAAAGAATAAAAATAATCATAATGGAGTACGAGGGAACCATTCAAGTAGCCAGGTCACAACCCTTAAACCAAAGAAGGACCGGGGTTGTAACCCTTCATCTGAATAGAACTCCATCTCCAATCTTGTTGGTAAGGTAAAATATTACAAGCATGACGTGGGGTACAATCAGACAATAAACGAAAAGAGGACTCAGAACTGCTCCAGGAGCCAGGTTACAACCCTTAAACCAAACAAGGACCGGGGTTGTAACCCTTCACTGAACAGAACTTAGCCCCTGATCTTTATTATTAAATGTGAAAATCATGCGATCAAGCTTGCAATAATCGAGCACTGACAACCATACCATAATCGCTTCTGGCCAATCAGTGACTACGGCTTTCTACATTAGCTAACTAGGGTTATCACAACATGCAGTGAGATATTCCTCCAGCCACAAGCCCTGCTGCTAATCCAAGTTATCCAGGCGACTTGGGTTTATTTAAGCAGTGCATCATTCTTTCCATATATCAATGAGTTTGGACTTGTGCCCTACTCGTCGGCAGGCTGCAAGTCCCACAATGGTGGCCGGGATAACGGGATCGTCTGTAGCTGGAGAAATCTCTCATGACTACTGAGTTATTCTAGTTATTAGCCTTAGCCATTTATAGTAGGTACCCCTGACCGTGGTACTCAGGAATCCCTGTCCTAGACATGATGCAAATACTACCGGTCCATTTGTACAAACACAATCATCCACGGTGTCCAGGCCATCCAATCTTGTCATGTCATGTTCACTGTCAGGAGTGTGCCGCGTCGGGCCACTATCATGTCATGTCAAAAGTACACCACAACGGGTCACCATCGTGTCAGGAAACAATTAATTTAGCACAAGTACACATTTAATAATTAAATATTAGAAGGGGCAAGGGCTGTGGGGGACTTATGCGGCTCGAAAAATTTTTATGCGGCCAGCAGTCACTTGGCCATATGCGGTTGAGCAAAATATATAAGCAGGCTAAGTATAAGCATGCATGCTTGCAGACAATTGCATTAAATATATTAAATACATTAAATACATTATATTAATATATATATATATATATATATATATATATATATTAATATACAAAATATTTTAATATACATTATATTAATGTATACTATACAATATATTAATATATATTAAATGTATGCTTGTATGTATGCGGCTGATTGATCCTGTGCTCCCCTATGCGGCTTACTTTAGCAAGTTCATGCAAGCAAGGCCACGTGGATTACAATGCAAGCATGCATTACTATAATGCAAGCAAGGCCTGCATTGCATGCGGTCAGCAAGGATTCTTAAGCCCTATGCGGCTGGTGTTAAAAGAATGGGCTTAAAGCATTTAAATATAAAATATTTAAGCCTTAAAGGCATTAAGAACTAAAGTAATGCATTTAGAAATATATTAATTATTAAAGCTTTATGCGGCTAGCTTATTCCAGAATGCTTTAACCAAAGCATTAAAGCATGTAAGGACCATTGCATTAAGTAATGCATTTAGAATGGGCCAACATTGCATTAAAGCAATGCTTTAATCAAACCACATGCGGCTGGTTACATCCCATGCGGCCAACTTTCTAATTGCCATACAAAATGAATAATGCAAATAAGTAATGCAATAAATGCTAATGCATTTTGATTAATGCTTGCTAATGGTTAATGCATTTGTTAACTAATGCATGCGGCTGAATGCATTCCAATATAAAATATAATGCCTATGCGGCTCGCTACTGCTCGTCTGCATGCAAGCAAGCTTGCCAGCACATGCATTATTTAATGCATATGCGGCTCACTTGGCATTTGCATGCGACCAAGTGCTGAAAATGCCCATGCGGCTCAGCACTTTCTCGTAGGTCAAATTTGGGCCAAACGAAATCCTCTGCAACATGGAACCATCAGCTAGCAAAATATACAAGTTTGATAGATCAACACTCCTGGAAACCGTAAATACCATAAAACTATTCACAAGAATTTAACCATGGGAATGAAAAATGCTAAGTACTAAAGTGGGTTAGAAACACATGAGAAAAATAATGGAACAATAAAATAGACTTCCTCCATGAAGCAAGGTGCACTTGCATAAGCTCTCCCTCTCTCTTCCTTTCCTGGTGGATGAAGAAGTAATGGTGGAGAAGAAGCAGTAATGAAGAGAGGGAAATATTAGTAGGATATTTAATGAAGAGGGTGGTGGTAGGTGGGATATTTAATGAAGATGGTAGGTGGGAGTAGTTTGGTCCACATAAAATCTAGCAAAACCGAACCATGCAAAAACTAAGCCGAACCAAGTCAAGTTGGGCCGAACGAACCAAGGAAACATACAATACAGATCTAAATACGTACACGTATACCGAGGTACGTAATACGAACAATGGTCATTACAGAAATGAAAGCCATAAAAACTATCAAAAATATTCACGAAAACACATTCAGAAAATAAAGCCACAACCAACGCAAGCGGCGTGAAAAGCAGAGCAACGGGAGGTCTCTTCCGACTCAGCCGCAGAGTCAATCCTTGAGCCGCAACCCCATGAATATGGGACTTGGTTCCGAAGAAGCCATTCCATAACGGGGAATGGATCTTAATTCAACCATTCCCGTTCGATCGATTCGATCGATCTCGACCGAATCGATAGCGACAATGTTCTTTTCTCGTGCACCCCGTGGACGGAGTACGGGGTATGATGTAGGGACAGAGCACTACACCATAACCAACTAAGAAAAATTTTTGTCCTCGAAACTTAAGAATAGAACCTACCTCTACGAAAACAATGAAGGGAACTTCTCCTTCATTTCTGACTCAAGCTCCCACGTTGACTCTTCGACCGAATGGTTTCTCCAAAGGAAGCGGACGAGAGGAATAGCACGGTTGCGGAGAAGTTTATCCTTGCGTTCTAAGATTTGAACTGACTCTTCAATGTAGGATAAGTCGGACTTTAGCTCCAGCTGGCCAAAATCCACCACGTGGCTAGGGTCGTGCACGTACTTCCGCAATTGAGAGACGTGGAAGACATTGTGCACACCTTCAAGCGCTGGTGGTAGGACAATTTTATAGGCCACTGGGGCGACCCGCTCGAGTATTTCGAACGGCCCAACGAATCTCGGACTCAGCTTTCCCTTCGCGTCGAACCGAGTAACTCCTCGCATGGGCGACACCTTCAGGAACACGTGATCGTCCACCTGGAACTCAAGCGATCTTCGATGGATATCGGCGTAGCTCTTTATCCGACTTTGTACAATCTTCAGTCTTTCCCGAATTAGCTTGACCTTCTGCACGGTCTGCTCCACCAGCTTCGGGCCGAGTACCTGCCGTTCTCCGACTTTATCCCAGCAAATGGGCGATCTGTACTTTCGACCGTACAAAGCTTCATACGACGTCATTTGGATGCTGGACTGGTAGCTATTGTTGTATGCAAATTCCGCCAGCGGTAGATGGACGTCCCAGCTTGATTTGAAGTCAATTACGCAGAGTCGTAGCATGTCTTCGAGAATCTGATTAACGCGCTCCGTTTGGCCGTCGGTCTGAGGATGGTAAGCTGAGCTGAACTGCAACTTGGCACCCAGCGCCGACTGAAGGCTACTCTAGAATCGCGACATGAACCGTGAATCCCGATCAGAGACGATGGATACTGGAACTCCGTGCAGTCGTACTATCTCGTCAAGGTAAATCTGTGCCAGGCGATCAACGCTTCAAGTAACTTTGATGGCAATAAAGTGCACTGACTTGGTTAATCGATCGACGATGACCCAGATGGCGTCGCTCCCCCGTGGTGTCTTCGGCAGTCCAACGATAAAGTCCATAGTGACGTGATCCTATTTCCACTCTGGAATAGCGAGGTTCTGCATCTTTCCGCCCGGTCGCTGATGCTCAGCTTTCATCTACTGACAGGCCATGCATTGTGACACGAAGAGCGCCACATCCCTCTTCATCCCGTGCCACCAGAAGGTCGTACGGAGGTCCTTATACATCTTGGTATTGCCCGGATGCAAGGTATATTTTGCATAATACGCCTCCGACATTATCTCCTTTCGTAGTTCTGAATCATTCGGAACACATAGTCAGCCATTCAATCTCAGCACGCCGGTCTTATCTTTCGCAAAGTCGGTCGCATTACCTGTTGAAATTTGCTCGCACATCTTCTTCAGGTACGGATCATCCTTCTGAGCGGTCATGATCTTTTCCAGCAAACTCGGCTCTAACTACAGCTGTACCAACCGTACATCCCTGAATCGAATCCGGAGGTCGATACCCATTTCTTCTAGATCTTGTAGTAGTCTGTGGTTGATAGATAGCGAGGCAAGATATTTTTGACTCAGAGCGTCTGCCACAACATTTTTCTTGCCCGGAGTGTAGTCGATCATCAAGTCATAGTCTTTGATCAGCTCGAGCCAGCACCTCTGTTGCAGGTTCAATTCCTTCTGGGTGAAGAGATACTTGAGGCTCTTGTGGTCGGTATAGATCGTGCACGCCACGCCATATAGATAGTGACGCCACAATTTCAACGCGAACACAATCGCTGCTAACTCCAAGTCGTGCGTAGGATAGTTCTTCTCGTGCGGCTTCAATTGTCTGGAGGCGAAGGATATCACCTTGTTTCGCTGCATAAGCACACATCCCAAGCCCTGGCCTGAAGCATCGCTGAATATCTGAAAATCCTCTGGCCCATCCGGAAGTGCGAGTATAGGTGCCGAAATTAGTCGTTGTTTTAGCTCCTCGAAGGAAGCTTCACAGTCATCCGACCACTCATACACAACTCCCTTTTGAGTGAGGCAAGTCAATGGCGATGCAATCTTCGTGAAATCTTTTACGAAGCGTCGATAGTATCCCGCCAAACCAAGAAAGCTTCGAATCTCACTAGCAGACGTAGGCCGCTTCCAATCAGCAACAGCTTCCACTTTCTTCGGATCGACTGCAATGCCTTCGGACGAAATGATGTGACCAAGAAAGGATACGCTGCCTAGCCAAAATTTGCACTTACTCTGTTTTGTATACAACTCATTCTCTCGAAGTGTCTGGAGCACGGCCAGTAGATGTTCTGCATGCTGCGTACTGTCCTTCGAGTAGACGAGAATATCGTCAATAAAGACTACCACAAATTTATCAAGAAAGGGTCGAAATACTCGATTTATTAGATCCATAAAGGCGACAGGGCGTTCGTCAGGCCGAATGGCATCACCAGGAACTCGTAGTGGCCGTACCGAGTGTGAAAGGCTGACTTTTGTACGTCGTCTGATTTGATCTTGAGTTGATGATAGCCCGAGCGGAGATCAATCTTCAAAAATACCGAGGCGCCTTGCAGTTGATCGAATAAGTCGTCTATACGGGGCAATGGATACTTGTTCCGAATGGTGGCCTTGTTCAGCTCTCGGTAGTCGACACACAGACGCATGGACCCATCCTTCTTCTTCACGAACAACACGGGCGCTCTCCATGGTGAAATACTAGGCCGAATAAATCCTCTGTCGAGTAACTCTTGTAACTGGACCTTGAGTTCCTTCAGCTCGGCGGGGGCCATTATGTACGGGGCCTTGGAAATCGATCGAGTATCGGGGAATGTATCGATGCTGAACTCGACTTCTCGGTCGGGGGGCATGCCGGGTAGCTCGTCCGGGAACACATCGGGGAATTCTTCCACAACGTCGGTCTGACCCGCGTTTGCACCATCCTGTCGTATGTCTCGGACGGACGCCAAATAGCCTTCGCACCCAGAATGCAGCATTCTCCAAGTAGAAATTACCGAGATCAGCATCCAGGTCGACGACGCCTCACCACACGAAAAGCAGAATTCAGGCACTCCTGGTATGCGAAAAGTGACCGTCTTTCCGGCACAGTTTATGGTTGCGTTGCACGGCCCGAGCCAATCCATTCCCAGAATGATGTCAAAGTCCTTCATGTCTAGAACTATCACGTCAAGACGGATCTTTTGATCGCCGATGCAGATAATTTTGCCGGCGTAGGCTAAGTTTGTGAGTATTGGTATGCCCGAAGGTGTACTTACGCTAAGGTCAAGATCTAATGATATTACAGGAAATTTGTGCTCGACGGCAAAATCTGCCGATATAAAACTATGCGAAGCACCTGAATCAAATAACACACGAGCAGGCACATTATTGAATTTTAGTATACCTAACACTACTGTATCTGATGTCAGCGCTTCGTCTCGAGTCATGGCATAGACGCGGCCCTGAGTGTTGGAGTGACGGTCTTGGCCATTTTGCGGTACGGGTTGAGTGGGCGGATGTCACCCCCATTTTTCGTTCTACGTATTTCCAGTATACGTATACGGAATCCTGACATGTATTTTTATTTTCCTGCCTGGCTAGCTAATTTTAGTTTAATCTTGATTAGGTTCATCATAGCATGTAATGGTTTAACTTGGTTTATTTTAGGATGGCTTGGTTTATTCTTTGGTTCATCATGTTAAACCCACCACCATCCCCCTTTATAACCCACCTAACTTTTCTCTCTCCTCCACTTTTTTATTAACTCTTCTTCCTTCTCCATTAAACCCACCACCAACCAAGAACACCCCTTAGGCAAGTGCAACTTGCTTCCACAAGAGAGCCCATTTTTATTGTTCTATTAGCTTCTCCTCATGTTTCTAAGACACATTAGAACTTGTCATTTTTTATTTTGAGGCTTTAATTTTTGTAGATCTAGAAATTAGTTATTTTCGGATTTTGGTATTTTGATCTATCAAACTTCTTTGTTTTTAAGTTTTGATAGTTCCATGTTGTAGAAAATTTTATTCTACCCAATTTTGACCTTTGAAAAGTTGGATTTGGACTTGTTTTGACCAAGTTATGGACTTTTAAAGCTTTGGGTTCAAGCCATGGAGTTCTTGCTGATTTAGAGAAGACAGTGAGCAGGGTACGCGAGCTTTTTAGCTTACGCCACTGAGTTGTACGTGCTCTTTAGAGCAGCGCAGTCTGACTCATACGCTGCCTTGATGAGGAGTCGTATGGAGTACATAAGCTGCCTTAATGAGGAGTCGTATGGAGTACATATGCTGCCTTGATGAGGAGTCGTATGGACCTCATATACTGCCTTGATGAGGAGTCGTATGGAGTGCATACGCTGCCTTAATGAGAAGTCGTATGGAGTACATACGTTGCCTTGATGAGGAGTCGTATGGACCTCATACGCTGCCTTGATGAGGAGTCGTATGGAGTGCATACGCTGCCTTGATGAGGAGTCGTATGGAGTGCATACGCTGCCTTGATGAGGAGTCGTATGGAGTACATACGCTGCCTTGATGAGGAGTCGTATGGACCTCATACGCTGCCTTGATGAGGAGTCGTATGGAGTGCATACGCTGCCTTGATGAGGAGTCGTATGGAGTACATACGCTGCCTTGATGAGGAGTCGTATGGACCTCATACGCTGCCTTGATGAGGAGTCGTATGGAGTGCCTACGCTGTCTTGATGAGAAGTCGTATGGAGTACATACGCTGCCTTGATGAGGAGTCGTATGGAGTACATACGCTGCCTTGATGAGGAGTCGTATGGACCTCATACGCTGCCTTGATGAGGAGTCGTATGGAGTGCATATGCTGCCTTGATGAGGAGTCGTATGGAGTACATACGCTGCCTTGATGAGGAGTCGTATGGACCTCATATGCTGCCTTGATGAGGAGTCGTATGGAGTGCATACGCTGCCTTGATGAGGAGTCGTATGGAGTACATACGCTGCCTTGATGAGGAGTCGTATGGAGTACATACGCTGCCTTGAAGAGGAGTCGTATGGAGTCCATACGCTGCCTTTTGGGGACGTATGTCTCGCATGCGCTGACGTGAGCGTAGCCTGACTTGAGCGCAGCCTGACTTGAGCGTAGCCTGACTTCAGCGCATCTGACACTACCAAAATACGCTCATTTAGCGACGGAGGTTTAGCGACGGAATTATTCCGTCGGTATTAGCGACGGATTCGTGGCCGCTCAGCGACTGATTACCGACCACAAACATTTGCCATTTTTTATTTTAATTTTAGGGGCATGAAAGGTCGCACATCCGTCGCTAGTGTGTCGGTGTTATAGCGACGGAACTTCGGTCGTCGCCACGTAGTCGTTTATTTGGCGGGAATTGTGTATATAATTGGCGGGACATATCTTCGACTACGTAGCGACGGATATTTAGTCGGATAATCAATAATAGCGACTACCTGGCGACGGATTTTTTGTAGTCGCGATTCCGTCGCTAAATGAGCGTTCCAGACTTAAATAAAAAGGCGGGGGGAACTTTTGGCATTCTCCCCAAATTCAATCTCTCTCCTCTCTCTCTCTCTCTCTCTCTCTCTCTGTCTCTCTCTCTCTCGCGCGGCTTCGTGAACGGCGACGACGTCCTCTCCTCTCTCTCTCTCGAAGGTAATCTCCTCTCTCTCTCTCTCTCTCTCTCTCTCTGTGTCGCGGTGTCGACGTAGGGGCAGCGGGGGCGGCGGGCTTGGGGACATTCGGGCTTGGGACGGGGGCGTCGGGGGCTGGGCGGCTGGCTTGGGGCGGGGGCGTCGGGGGCTGGGCGGCTGGCTTGGGGTAGGGGCGGCGGGCTTGGGGACATTCGGGCTTGGGGCGGGGGCGTTGGGGGCTGGGCGGCTGGCTTGGGGCGGGGGCGGCGGGCTTGGGGACATTCGGGCTTGGGACGGGGGCGTCGGGGGCTGGGCGGCTGGCTTGGGGCGGGGGCGTCGGGGGCTGGGCAGCTGGCTTGGGGCGGGGGCGTCGGGGCCTGGGCGGCGGGCTTGGGGCAGGGGCATCGGGGGCTGGGCGGCGGGATTGGGGCGGGGGCGTCGGGAGCTGTGCGGCGGGCTTGGGGCGGCGGGCTTTGGTCGGGGGCGGCGGGGGGCTTTGCTTATCAAATTTATCTAATTTATATATTGGCTAAATAATGTGTTATCCATATTGGGTGTTATCCATTAGTTTGGTGGTGTTTGGATTAGTAAATGTGAATATGGCATTTGGGTTCATGGTGTATATGTTCACTGTGTCAAGGACAGTGCGAGTTCTTCATTTGCATAAGTCAGTGTTTGGGTTCATGGTCTATACATCTAACTGTGATATACATATATATATATATGTGCCTATTATAATTAGCATGCAGGACGGCTTGGGGTGTAATGTGTCATTGTAGACATGGTAGGAATTATAGGTAATTAACGCTAGTGTGACTATTGGTATCGGAAAACAAATAATTATTAATAAATTATTTACATTTAAAAACATATATTTTATACATTTAGGCATAATTTTAAGTATTTCAGCGTTATTTCTTAGTAGTTTTGAAATTATATGAAATAGTAGTCACCCGTACCGATTGGTTTTGCCGAATTGACCGGAACAAAGATCCCCATAGTCGGTATCGGTCAATATTTGGTATCGGTCGGTATCGGATCGGAACATGCCAAACCGTATCGGTATCGGCCGTATCGGATCGGTATCGACCGATACTTTAAACCATGCTATCGGTATCGGTATCGCACTATCGGTATCGGTATCGCAGTATCGGTATCGAACTATCGGTATCGAACTATCGGTATCGGTATCGGTATCGGTATCGGTATCGCACTATCGGTATCGGTATCGGTATCGCAGTATCGGTATCGAACTATCGGTATCGGTATCGGTATCGCACTATCGGTATCGGTATCGAACTATCGGTATCGGTATTGGTATCGCACTATCGGTATCGGTATCGGTATCGCATTATCGTTATCGGTATCGGTATCGCACTAGCGATATCGGTATCGGTATCACAGTATCGGTATCGAACTATCGATATCGGTATCGCACTATCGGTATCGGTATCGGTATCGAACTACTAGTAACAACTGTATTTATATTTTTCTCTTCTCGAGCTAGAATACTAGCGGATCCACCAGTTACATGATTATATACTAATTCTGTTTAGTTTGTCTTACTATACAGATTTTTACATCTAATCTGTGATGGATCGTTATTTCGTTGATCGTACATGGATGTACAAACGACAATACGAGAGAAGAATAGGTGTGAGTGACGATTTTCAGGCAGGCGTGGAAGTATTTTTTAAGTATGCCATGAGCAAAGCTCAGTTTATGGACGGTAACAAAATCAAGTATCCATGTCGTAATTGTCGCAATAGACGTTACGAAGAAGTGGTGAGTGTAAGAGATCATTTGACCCGTAAGGGTTTCGTACGTGATTACGACCTGTGGTCATCGCAAGGTGAACTATATGCCGAAAGACAGGTTGCGAATGCTGCTACTTATGCTTTTGATGATAATGCTGCAGCGGATTTTGTCGTCGATGACGACGAATGCTCCGTTGATTATGGAGACGTGCAGAACCTTGCACGAGATATGGTGTACGATGCGGCAGGGCCTAATTTTAATCCGGAGGATCCTAATCCCGAGGCGAAGGAGTTCTATGATATGTTTCAGGATGCTGAAACTTCTTTATATCCTGGTTGTGATCCACATTCCGTACTGTCAGTGACGATGCGGTTGTTGAACATAAAGTCTGATTTTAACTTGCCACAAACTTGCTATGATCGGATTACACAACTAATGAAGGAGGTGTTACCGAAGGAATCAAAAGAGCTTCCAAAAAACTTCTACAAGTCGAAGATGATGGTCCGACAACTGGGACTGGGGTACGACAAGATAGATTGTTGCCGCAACGGATGCATGTTATACTACAAGGAGAACGAGGATGTAGAAAGTTGCCGCTTCTGTAATGCGGATCGTTACAAGGAAGTCAGAGGAAAAGGAAAGTCAACTAGAAAACGACGTCCTTACAAGTATATGCATTACTTGTCGATCACGAAGCGCTTGCAGAGGATGTATATGTCTCAGAATACAGCAGAACACATGACGTGGCACAACGAAGAACGCACAAAGGACGATGGAGAATTGTCACATCCTTCGGATGGAGAGGCGTGGAAACAGAACGTATGATATTTCCAGGAAACAGAACTTTCAGATGAGAGCTTCACTGATGTGGACAATCAATGATTTTCTCGCATACGGTATGCTGTCGGGATGGAGTACTCACGGCACCCTGTCTTGTCCGATATGCATACAAAATAGTAAGGCGTTCTGCCTTAAGCATGGAGGAAAAACTTCTTTCTTTGATTGTCATCGTCAATTTCTGCCCGCGAGTCATCCTTGGAGAAAGAACAAGGACACATTCAGAGCTGAAAAACAAAAAAATTTTCATCCGCCTGCCAGATTGTCGGGATACGATATTTGGAAAGATGTAAAGGATTTTTCCACTGTAATGGAAGATCCATCGAACAATCGTGTCGATGGGTTCGGACAAACCCATAACTGGACCAAACGGAGTATCTTCTGGGACTTGCCTTATTGGAAAGATAATCTTATAAGACATAATCTTGATGTTATGCATATCGAAAAGAATGTGTTCGATAATGTCTTCAATACCGTCATGGACATTAAAGGAAAGACGAAGGACAATCCAAAAGCAAGACAAGACATTGCCGAGATATGCAAGCGTCCTTATCTGAACTTGATACAAAGGGGAGCTGCTGGACAATTAAGTAAGCCGATAGCACAATACACATTGAGCAAAGAAGATAGATTAATAATCTGCAAGTGGGTATCTACTTTAAGATTTCCCGACGGCTATGTGTCGAATTTGTCTAGATGTGTTGACCTCAATGAACGCAAGCTAACGGGAATGAAGAGTCATGACTGCCACGTGTTTATGGAAAGATTACTGCCCATTGCTTTGAAAGAGTTGTTGCCTTCTGCTGTATGGGTTCCGTTGGCCGAACTATCAATATTTTTTAGGGATATTTGTTCAACTAAGTTGACTGTGCAACACATGGTTGAACTTGAGGAGAAGATTATCTTAACAATTTGCAAGTTGGAAAAAATATTTCCTCCTGGCTTCTTCGACAGCATGGAACATCTACCGATTCATCTAGCATACGAAGCCCGTATCGGTGCATCTGTTCATTATCGATGGATGTACCCATTTGAAAGGTACATAAATATCGATATAATTTAAGCTGAATTTCTATTTATTTTAAAATTCTTTCTTAATTCTCAAGATAATTTGTCTCTCTAGATACCTACACCATCTAAAGAAGAAAGTTGGCAACAAAGCTCATATAGAGGCTTCGATATGCGAAGCATATCTTATCGAAGAGGTTTCAAACTTCTGCTACATTTATTTCGATACTCATGTTAAAACAAATCGAAATAGACCTCAAAAGAATGACGAGGACGTTGAAGATGGAGGAATATTCAATGTAAGGGGCAAGCCTGTTGGGGCTAGTAAAAGACGGTGGTTGACAGACGACGAGTATGATGCCGCTCACCGATATGTCTTGTTAAACTGTGACATACAAGAAGTGAGAGATTTGGAGAAGTAAGTCAGTACACTAAATATCGTTATAATCTCGAATTTGATGAAGTAAGTGACTACACTTATATATTCTTATTTTCTCTAATAGTGTATTTAGAGATGAAATCAAAATGAGGAGACCCGATATTACCGATGAGGGACTTCAAAGAGAGGTTGATTGTACATTTCCGTCATGGTTTCGCAAATACGTAAGTAACTGTGATTATAATTGAGATTATTAATATATAATCTGAAACATTTAAATTATAAATATTTGTTTACAGGTTTTATTGCCTGAAACAACACTCACTCATGAGAGTGTTCGTTATCTGGCACTGGGACCGAAGAAGCAAATAAAGACTTGGCCAGGCTATGTCGTTAATGGCTTCAGGTTTAAGTCAACTCAGAATGCTATAAATGTCGAATTTATCAATGACGGCATCAATACCAAGGATTCCGGTGTTTGTATAAGAGGCACCGTCTATGACGATGAGCCGGACTTTGACTATTATGGAGTGCTTTGGGATATTGTAGATTTACAATATACTGGCCCATATGATATGCATATTGTGATGTTCAAATGTGAGTGGTTCGATACGACACCAAATATCGGTTGGAGAATCGATAAACAATTTGGATTCGTCGATATAAATCATCGCAGGAGGTATAGAGGGTCCGATACATTTGCAATAGCAAATCAGGCTGTTCAAGTCTACTATACAAGCTACCCAAGGCGTCGTAGAGATCGATTTGACTGGTGGGCAGTATACAAGATTAAATCTAGAAATACATTCAACGTTGGAGACCCAGCATACCAAGAGGACCAGATCGAAAAGTCCCAATACTTGGGACAACACTCAGATACAATGGATGTTGAAGATATTGTTGAGGAAAATAGAGGGGAGGAAGAGGTTGATACACAAGACTTAGCTGTCAACTAGGGGAGAAAGAGGCGTCTTGTCCTAAATTTTGAGGCAAAAGAAGAAGAAGAAGAAGAAGAAGAAGAAGAAGAAGAAGAAGAAGAAGAAGAATTTGATGGGGATGAGGATACAGATGAAATCGACGATGAAGATAAGGATGAGGATGAGGATGAGGAGGATGATGATGAAGACGAGGCCGATGATGAGAACGAAGACGATGATTAGGTTAAATATTGTTGTATAGTAAAAACACTTCCAATTACATGAATTAAGTTTGACCTCATAAAAGCAATTACGTGAATTCATATTTTTTCATTCGATTATTTACTTATTGCATATGGCACTCCTAGTCTTTTTCGTCGCGGCGGCACTCGTCTCCCTACTGGTGGTATATATATTTTAGTTTAGTTTTTTATATCCATTTACACTTTCATATTGTTAATTATGTTTATGTGTTCTATTTACAGGTCATGATGGCTGGCCGTGGTCGTGGTGCTGGTCGTGGTGGTGGTGGTGGTGGTGGTGCGGGTCGTGGTCGTGGTCGTACTGGTGCTGGTGGTCGTGGTCGCATTCAGAGTTCCCGGGATGTGACCCCATCGAGCGAGCCTGACCCGAAGAGTACCCCGGGCACAGACGCATCCCGTCCTCGATCGACCACTTCATCGAGGCATCAGTCCGGATCTGCTAGCGGATCCGATCCGCTATCGGAACCACCAGCAGCGGATCCACCAGGGGATGCCCCAGTTACTGCACAGTGGGCCCCGGAGTACCCCCATACTCAGTTCCATCCGGTTACTGGGGAGTACATACGCGGACCCACGGATCCTCCGACGGCACCAGAGAGGCTGAGAGGCGAGTTCCGACGAGAGTTATGGCCCGCGGGGACCTCGTAAGTAAATTTAAGTTAATTTATTAAATTTCTTTCATTTATTCAAGTTAATAATCTAGTCGTTTCTTTTTTGTAGGTTTTTTCCGTTTAATGTTGGCAGGGCCCTTGGAGAAATTATCAGGGCTAACTTCCACGGTCCTTACCTCAACTTTACGTCGGTGCCCCCAATCGAGCAGTACGTCTGGCTCGACGAGTTGAGGGTATATATCTATATTTTTTTGTTTAAGTCTATGTGATTCTTTAATCAACCATTTTGTAAATTACGTGATAATTGATTTTTTGTGTTAGAGAACGTACTGGTGGCCCCCCCATCGCGAGGAGGGGATCCGCAGGACCTACCGAAGCGCATGCTCGAAGAAGATACAGGATATGATTCATGACCTAAAGATGGGGCATACGAGGCCGAATTGGATCCAGCAGGACTATTATGAGGACATCTTAGGCATGATGGATAACCCTGCATACAAGGAGAAATCGGAGAAGGCGAAGGTGAACCGATCTGTCGCGGGCCTTCATACGGGGGGATCAAGGTCTCACGCAGCGACACTTGCAGATCTGGTGAGCAACCGTAAATTTATTTCACTATCGAATTAGGTATTATTAATTAAAGGAGTTAATTAGTTTCTACGCAAATTTCGTATACAGGCCCAACGGGCGGTGAAGGAGGGAAGGGCGCCAGAATCGGTCACCATGTACGACGTCTTCCAGCATACGCACAAAAGACGGAAGGACGGGAGCTTCGTCGACGAGAGGGCGAAGGAGACTGATGTAAGTACTTATAATTATGAGATTAACGTTAGAATTAAAAGTATTCGGACTATAACTTAGGTAAACTTAGGATTCACACTTAACTTAGTGAAACATAGGATTTAGATTACAACTTAGGTAAATCTTATAATATAAACACATTCATTTGATAGGCTGCGTATCGTGAGGCCCTTAGTCGGGCTCAGTTAACTGACACCGAGGATGTCGGTGAAACGATGCCCTTTCGGACGCCCTCTTCTTTGGCCGCTCGGAACGACTTGTTCGTAGATACCGTCGGCGGCTTTAAGAAAGGGTACCTGTACGGAGTCGGCTCCCTAGGGCCATTGCATATGGCGACGCAGAGATTTCTACCGACACCGCCTCCTCCCGTGGCCCGGGCAGACGATGATGTTAGGTCGCAACTTACGCAGCTGCACGAGGCGGTGTCATCCTTGCGGGAGCAATTTGCCACGCACTTTCCGTCTGCGTCTGCTGCTGCCGGGGCGTCTGCTGCTGCCGGTACGTCTGCTGATGGTGCTCGTCCGTCTTCTACTGGTCCGTCGACTGCAGGTGTCGGTCCGTCTTCCGTGGGCCACCTTTCTTTCAACCCTGAAGCCCCTGTGCTACCGTCTACGGCTGTGACGGCACTCCTGGATCTCATGTCCGCAGAGCAGCTTCGCTGACTTTCGAGCACTGTCTACGACTGTAGTGCCCCGTCCCGCAAAGTCAATCGGAGGAATCGAAACGCCGACGGCGTTCGGACTTGGCCTTACAACGGCGACTCGAAGACATCGCTCAGGTGGGGTAGTTTCGGTGAACTCTCCTCATCTTTGCCTTCACATAATAAATCGTGTTTTCAACTTGCACAAGTTAGGCTTGATAATAAAAGCTATGCATCCACATAGCTAAGGGAATAATCCCGACGGTTTGAATCGAGTTAGAACATGGAAAACGTCCTACGGTCGGCTTAGAGTTGGTGCACGTCGTGCTTTGAAAATGACACTCGATCTTTCGTCCCGTGGCTTGGGAGAAGGAAAGTTGGTATTCGATACAAACGATGAGTTAGCCTAAGTCATAGGCGTCGTCCGTATAAATGTTCGATAAAGCATGCACGTTTCCACTGCGCAAGGCTTGGCATAGCCTTGGCTCGTCCCTCGGGTTAAGTTGTTAGGCTTGAGTAAGTTAGGCGAAGTTAAGCCGATCGACCTAAGTCATTCTAAGTACCGTCCCGCTCGTTCTGCGGTTGTCAAGTCAAATAGTCCCACGATCTCAAGGGCCGTCATATAACGTATGACTTGGATGATAACGTCGCATAAGACGGAAGTCAGTTACAGGCACGAGCCACGGTTGTCACGATGTGAAGTTAGCCACGACCCATGGCACTTAAGGAACACGTTTTGTTCAAGTTAAGTTGGAAGGCTACATAGTAGTCGTTCCCTCGAGTTCGAAGAAGTTCGAGGCGATCCCTCGGTTGGGAGTCTCGCGTTCCTATCCACGTTGAGTTTCGAGGCGGTCCCTCGGTTGGGAGTCTCGCGTTCCTATCCACGTTAAGTATTCGAGACGGTCCCTCGGTTGGGAGTCTCGCGTTCCTATCCACGTTAAGAAGTTCGAGGCGATCCCTCGGTTGGGAGTCTCGCGGTCCCGAGGCACGTTATGCCAAGTGTGATTCAGAGCACGAGTTGCTAAGTATAGTTCCGGTCGTACCAACAAGTAGGCCATGCATTTACGTGAGTCTAGAATGTCTCGTAGGTGCGTGGTCATTGGACACCTTGTCGACAAGGATTTCTGCCTAGACTGGTTATACGCCGGGGCACCGGGCCCAGTCATCCTAGGGGGTAGACGTTATAGCGCGCATGTTTTTATTGCGTGGGTAGTCGGGGGCTTTCCATGGGGCTAGCTACCTTGCATCGAAGGACCCGCCGCCTACCCGAGCTATGTCCGCGATGGCTTGTCATGCCAGTGGCCTTTCATATAGATATTCGGCGTGCTAAGCGGCGAATCCGCATGCACGGTGTCGGTCGTAACAAAGGAAGCGTGAGCACGGTATGCGATATGTGGTGAAATGTGTGCTCGGTTGCACCAAAGTGTTATAAAGCTTACGATTCGGTTATACGTAAAGACACGTGCTTCGGCACGAGATACGTTGTCGTACTTGAGTTCTCAACATCGGTTCCACAAGTTGGGTTATACGTTTCGAGTTAAGTCGAGAAGGGCCGTAGGGCAAGTATTTGACACGACCTAGTCGTTACGTCCAAGAGTATGGTACGAAAGACAAGTATGAGTCGGTACGTTGACAATGTAAACACGAGAAAAGGTCTAGAGACAAATTATGGGTACGTTATTAGTGTAAGGCACGAAGATGGTCTAAAGACACTAAATAGGCCGAGCGTCGGTCCTAAAATCGATCCTAAGGCAAGACTAGAAAGATAATCGAAAAAGGGGGGCTTGTATTGCACAAAGTAAAAAAAACGTGTCGGTTTTGTATGGGTGGGCGAGGAGCTCACTCCACCAGTATAGTGGTACTGACACCCACACAGTGTATATGTGCAGGCACAGGTAGAAGCTCGTGGCGCGTAGCTCGCTTGGATGCGTCGAGGCACGGAGTTCCTTGGCGATTCGAAGCGTGCGGCCGCATGGATTCGAAGACTTATACGGGACATAATGTATGGACATCGCCTTCCGAAGCTTCCGCTGGATCGACAATATGTATCGAGAGTTGAGAGAGAGCTGAGCGATTTGTAATGTGAGACGAGTGTAATTTGAGTGATTGTAATCTTGGCCTTGTGCCCCCAAATGTAACCGTTGTTTCAATATCAATAAAAGAGCTTCTTTGAATAACTTGTGTTTGTTCTAAATTTCCGCTGCGTGTTCAATGTCTCTGCTTGGGACTTCTCTGCGACGACCCCGTCGCAGCCGCTGAAATCGGCCGTTATGGAACCCGCCTTGCACGAGCGCAATCTAGGCTCGTGCGGCATCACGCCTTAGCGAGGACGATCGCTCCTACGGGAGTGGGGCGTGACATAATGGTATCAGAGCACGGCTTTACGTCCTTGGATTACCGATTGAATTCTTTAACTCCGTGTTTCGCAAACTCTGAATTGTGCTTCCGCAACGTGATATCGTTGGTGCGCACTCTCTCAAAACGTCCCTCGGCATGTCCATACAATAAGTCTAATATTTTCGAAAGCTCGTACAAGCGTTTCATCGAACGCATCGGTAGGCCATCACCGGATACGTTGGTTGGCCTTTGGGCCGAACGGTGCCGACCTTGAGTTGATAGAAAATGCGTGCTAAAGTTAGCGAGTCGTGTGCGTGCCTAACGAGTCCTACGTCGACATTATAAAATGAGCATGCAAAGTCGGAGTATAGTCCATACGGGATGGTTATGCATACGGCCTTTTGGCTAAGTTGTGTTTCGTATCACGTACCTCGACTTTTTGGTGCAAACGAGTTGCGAGCGATATCAAGTACCGCTCGGTCAGGAACGGAGATACACTAGGAGTGTATATCGT